>APFE030538758.1:34965-59672 GCA_000404065.3 Pinus taeda | reverse complement strand
ATCTTATTCAGTGCTTGGTAATCAATGCACATTCTCCACGAGCCATCTTTCTTTCTCACCAAAACGATTGGTGACACACATGGTGATGTGCTAGGCCTGATGAACCCTTTCTCGAGCAACTCCTGCACCTGCTTCTTGATTTCAGCGTTCTCTAAAGCAGATAACCTGTACATCCCAATGTTAGGCAAAGGAACATCTTGCTGCAAAACAATATCATGCACTATTCCCTTTTTGGGTGGCAGACCTTAAGGTTCTTGAAATAAGACATCATACTTTGAAACAATCTTTTCTATATCAACTTGTTGATCAGCATTACAACCCTCAAATACATTGGTTTTTTCAGGTGTCTTTTCCTTTACAACCATCAGTAAGAATTGTTTGCATGAATTTATCATTCTTTTCATCTGTCTTGAGTTTATGAGAGTATAATTATTCTTGAGCTTATGAGCTCTTACAAAGTATTCGATTCCATCTTTAACAAGTAGATACTTGTTCTCAGCTCTGTAGAAAATAGCCTTTCTATCATACAATAAGGGCTTCCTAAAACAATTCCATATATATCCAAAGGAATTACATCTAACTCAACCTCATCTACAAATGTTGACCCAAAAGAAAACTTGAGTTTGCACTGTCTAGTCACTTGTAGTTGTGCTTTATCATTCAACCATCCTCATGGGTATGGTTTCTTATGAGGTGTAGTTGCTAATCCCAATTTCTTTGCAATTGCTTCAGAAATTAGATTTACTTGTGAGCCACTATCAAACAAAGTATCAATCTTTTGATTTTTGGAAATAACTTGAATATGGAAAAGCTCGTCTTTTTCTCTCATGTTCTTCATCAATAACAGATTGAGCAGAATTACTAGTAGATGCTTCAGAATTCTTACCTTTTATACCTGTGGCTCCAATGATTGTTTCATCTCCCAAATCTGACCCCAAATCTTTCTGAATACCTGCAACAGTCTTCTTCTTCTTGCCCTCGGACTTCTCAGGTCTCAGCTCTGGATGCAGAATCCAACAATGCTCATCATCATGCCCCTCCTTTTTACAATGAGTGCATGAAGCTTTGCCTTTTTGTGCAGTGTTAGCCTTCCTTGCTTTCCACTTCTGCTTTCTTTTCTCCTTGCTCTTGCTTACAGTGGGTTGGGATGGTCCCCCAACTTCTGGATTTCCATTCTTTCCTCTAGCTTCTAGATGAGTAGCTTGTACAGATACCTCATCTATACTAGTGGGATTAAACATGAGGATGGTATGCCTCATGTAGCTGTGTAGACCACCAATGCACTTTAAAAGAGTTTCTGGTGAGTCTAATGAAATACCCAACATCAATGCTCTCTTTCTGAATTCTTGAGTATACCCTTGCACACTTTGCCCCTTCAACTACCGAAGAGTTTGCCAACTCATCATGGCTTGTTGCATGTAGGAAAATGGATAGAACTACTTTTTGATTGCAGCAACAAATTCACTCCAGACAGAGATGGTCTTACCATGCTTCTTCATATTAGCTTGGGTTCTGCCTTCCCACCAAACCAAGGTAGTACCTCCTAAGTGTAGGCTTGCCAGCTGTATCTTATTCTTGTCTGAGTCTATGTTCTGTACTTTGTAATACACATCAATTTGTCTAATCTAATTGTCCAAATTTTCAACATTTATCTCTCCATCATATATAGGCAAATCAAATTTAACATCCAGTTTAACCAAAGATGCTTTCTTATTATGCACAGGGCTATTAGGAGGTGTAGGAAAGCTTTCTTCTTTCCCCTTTCCTTTTAAGCGGTCATGGGAATGAGATTCATCTTCTTCTTTATCTTGTTTACAGCCTGATGAATCTTCATCCTTATGCTTTCTAAAGTCCCTATACATTTCTTCTACAATAGACTTTATAGCTAGGAAACTTTCTATGAATTGAGGGTCTTGCCCTATAGAACCTTCCTCTGACATTGTCTTCCGAGAATAGACTCTCCCAATTTCAGGATTAGTTTCCACCAACTCTCCTTCTCCTAATTTGAGCTTTGATCTAGTGAACATTCACAGCTAAACCAACACAAGCTTGTCTAACCTTACAACCTAGAGCTCTGATACCACTTGATCTGATAATCACCCTATGAGTGACCTCAGTTGAAGATTTATTAAACAAAAGGTATTACAGACTCATGTGTTGGTGTGTGTTCTGTGTTATTTAAGCAACAGATCAATCAGATTGCCAATACACGGATATTTAAATGGAAAGACAGTAGAGAAATACAGTAAGAAAACACAAAGACACAAGAATTTTAATGAAGAGTTCACCCTCTTCTCTAGGGTTACGTCTCCGGTCCAGCTTTCAGTGGTGGCCTTGTTTTATTGTGCCTTTAGCAAAGAATTACAATGTAGGGACTCAATGTGAGTTCTCCTGAAGCAGGTTTTGCTTGGCAGGATGGTTCTTGGATTTCCCAAGCCACTGGAGTGCACAGACTCTTCTTCTTCCTACCAGCTCTGTGACCTTTGGGTCTACAATGGACAGAGCCAAATGTGATACTCAGTCCGGACAGATTCCCCTATGGGATGGCTTGAATCTTCAAGCTCTAGTGCTTGATGTTGTCACTAGTCAGCTCGGCCCTATGTCTCTCTCTGCTCTTCTCTTGCTTCACTGCTTTTTCTCTGTATTCCATCCTCCTCTCAGGATTCTGGTCCTTTCTCCCTCATCTCCTAAACTTCCTACGACTTGAATGTCTATTCTATCTCTATTCATGGTTTTTTTTCATTTGAACCCATGCCCGCTCGGTTCCTCTTCCGCCTCCGTCAATTCACCTTCTGCAGCTCTGCGGCTTTTTTTGCTCCTTGTCTCTTCGACTGGCCAACTGGCTCTGTGGCTCTCTTTGTATTAGAAACACATCATTGTCTATAAAATGCCCGCTTGTAGCATGGCACAATAATCAGGGGTCGTTAGAAAGGAATCGGGGCCTTCCTTCATGCAAAACCCAAAAATGGAACAAAATTCCAATACACAGAGTTTTACCAGGAATACTCTATCAGGTGCGAAAACCAGACTTAAAATTCTATGAAATCGCCCCTATAAACCCATTGGGTCCACCATTCTATCACAAATCGCTATCGCATGATGTGGGGCTTAAAACCCAGTACGTTAATAATACACAAAAAATCTAAAAATCCCGGATTTCAAATTTTATGCAATCGGGCTTATAATTCCCATCGGGTCTGGCCCTTATTGGCTTATTGCAAATCTCGTGCCCAATGATCCTTTCTATTGGGGACCATCGATCTGCCGATTTCTCCAATCGTCGATTATTGCAATCACGTAATCACATTATCTCAATCGCCAAGTCTGGGGTCCCGATATCGCATACATGCTTGCCTTCGATGCGATGAGTCAGAGATCGCTGATCGAGGGTCCTTCCACCCTGGCCTTAAGTCTGCTCTTTGAACCTTTTGCGATGCGATTTTTCCTTTATAAGGCCTTTGATGCCATTTTTGGGAGAAATGCCTTCTTTTCTTGATACGGGGCTCCCAGGGGCTACTTTGACCTCCTGCACAGTCTCCATGGGCCTCGGTTGAGGTCCTCGTCGCTCCATGCTAGCTGCCATTGCCACTGGTTCAGGGTGTTTTGGATTGTTATTTTAGATTGTTTAGAGATTTGTTTCATCCCGACATAGTCAGGGTTCTTTGACAATTGTTTATGGATCTGATTTGGATTAGAAACAATGATCATTGATGCAGAAGAGAAAACATAAGAGACTTCAAAGAACATAAAAAGACAGAGGAAAACAAATCATGTTGACAATAATAAAAGAAAAACCCTAAAAGATGACAAAATTCCACAAAAACTCACTAGAAGGATGACAAGGAGTTAAAACAAGTTGGATATCCTTGCTCAAGTTGCAGAAGACATAGAGAAATGTTCAATTTACTTCATGGGGTAAAGTATTACACAAACCATAGTTCTATTGCATAAACCCTAATGGCCCCTCAACAATTTGGCCTACTTAGTTTAATCTTTAAGCAATAAATTTGATCCGAATTTAAACAGGAATGCAAAAAATTATAGATATAACCATATATATAGAGATGCAACCGAAATAATACTTAATTTCATTAATATCAAATACTGAAATATGCTTACAAATAGAATGGAAATAGGACTAACTTGGGCAATGGTAACTTATCTCTGAGAAGAGATGCGGCGGTTACATGCCTCTGAACTATGTTAAAATGAGTCTCAAAGGCCTATTTATTATTGAAAAACATGAGAAAACTCTAAAAAACCAAAACCCTAACCCCAAGAGATGTAACACCAAGAGTTTGTGGGCCCCATTGGGGTTAGTTGGGAAGCCAACTTCCCAGGGTCATACCTTGGTCATATTGTCTCTGTTTGGCATGTACGATACCTTACTGGAAAGGCCTCTCCAAGTACTACAATATTTTCTGCATTCCATTTCCTTTGGCTATGAGCTTGCAACAAACCTAAAAAACTTCTGTTGAGGGAGTTAAAACTGCTCCAGAAGTTCAAGACCCAAAAAACTACTAAAAATAGTAAATGCTTAAATAAACAAGGAAATAAATGAAACTAATTGCAGGTCTAGGAGGGATAGGTCAGTGGACACCAATATACACCTAGATTATTCCTCCCCCCTTAGGAAGCAATGGTCTCCATTGCATGCAGATTCTCCATGAGGTGAAGAAATTTCTGTTGAATTTAGTCCTTGGTGAGCCACTTGCCTTGGTGCAGGAGTTGGCCAATTTTGACAACCCGATATAGTTGGATATTTTTCTGGCGAGTGTTATTGACCTGTGTGTCCATAATTCAATCAATTATGGCCTGTTCCATGTAGTCTGGGTTTAACTTTTTTGGTGTGAGATGTTCTGCAATGTCTGATGTGTCTAGTAATGGTGGGAAATATGGTGGAAGGCGGTCCACATTGAACATGCGGTGAAGGCCAAGGAATGGGGGAATACTGAGCTCAAAAGCATTGTCTCCCACTGGCTTGGTAATGGTGTAAGGACCATATCTAAGTGGTCTGAGCTTTTGATGAGCTCTGGTAAGTCCCTCTTTCTACAAATGCAACCAAACTTTGTCGCCCACCTAAAACTTGTGTGGCACTTGACGTTGATCATGTCGCTGCTTGTACTTGGCATTTGACTTCTCCAGGTTTTCATGAACCTGCTGGCGAATGTGTTGGATGCATTCAATAAATCTGGTCACTTTATCATCCTTGGACAATACATGTGTGGATTCTGTCTGCGTAGTCACATGAGGCATGGTAACATCAATTAGACACAATGGTTGAAATCCTAGACTCACTTGAAAGGGATAGCGACTAGTCGAGCTATGGAGGGATCTATTATAATTGTATTGCATATATGGAAGACTCTCATCCCAGGCTTGAGGATGCTTGGAGTTGTACATTTGGAGTATGTACACTATCATCCTATTAACAACCTACGTATGACCATTAGTCTGGGGATAGAAGCCAGTTGATTTGGTGAGCTTGGTATCCAATAGTGTCCAGAGGCTTGACCAGAATGTGCTCAGGAAATTTCTATTCTAATCTGATATAATGGTCTGTGGGATCCAAAAATGTACCCATACTCGTTCAAAGAAGAGTTTTGTAGTGTTCTTCGCTGTGATACTCTTCTTGCAGGCCACCAATATAGCCATCTTAGAAAATCTCTCCATGATCACAAATAAACAATCATTACCATGCTTGATAGAAGGGAGGCCATACATATAGTCCATGGATATGGATTCTCAAGGCTAGCTGGGAGTAGGCAGAGAAGTGTACAAGCCTTGCTTCTTGATGGTTGGCATGAAAATGGCACAGATAGTGCAGGATCTTATATATTTCCCAACATATAGTTAGAGTTTGTGCCAATAAAATTACTTTTGTTGTACAACCAAAATTTTCTCCACACCAAAGTGTCCTACTACTTGACTGTAGTGCACCTCCCAAATCAACTTGGCACGCTCACTTGAAGGAACACAAAGGTGGCCCAGGTAGCATAATAATGCGTCTTGGAGGTGGAAATCAGGAACTTACTTTCCGAATACTAGCATCTAGTATGTCGAGGTGAAATCTGGATCATTTTTGTATAGTTGCGGCCATCTAGAGGTCTCATGACCACAAGATTTGAGAACAATAGTCAGTGCTACAACTAGGGGCTCACTGAGCTAGTCTACAACATGATTGGTGCTGCCCTTTTTTATTTATTTTTCAAGTGGAATTGTTGCAAATATGTAGATTACTTCTAATGGCGATCATTCTGCAACTTCCCCTATGTTTGTATAACCTGAAGAGGTCAGTGATTGATGTGAATGACTATCTCCTTCCCTAGAATGTATTGATTCCATTGTTGGCAAGCCTGCAAGATGGAATACATCTCTTTACCAATGCAAATCCTCCAGGTCCCATCCTTCTTCTGTACAAGTATAATCAGGCTCCCACAAGGGGAGGAACTTGGTCAGATGTGCCATTTTTACAACAACTCCTGGATTTTTTGCTTGATCTCCTCATTTTTTAGAATGGAGTAGTGATATATTGGCCCATTGGGTAGAGATGCTCCAGGAGTCAGATCAATTGAATGATTGACTTGAAAATGCAAGGGTGCACTTGTGGGTGAGGAGAAGATGTACTTGTATTCTACCACAACCGTATCCACCAGCTTCTGTTTCTTGGGGGAACCCTTCCCAGGGGCCATGGATATGGCTACAACCTTCCCCTTACCTTGAGAGAGAATCAGAAAGAAAACAAATTTCCCAGTCTGGGAGATGACCTTATTGCATTTCTTAGCATAGATCAAAGAGATGGTGGTAGGTGGGTGGCCACCAATATTCGCCTAGATCAAATTTTTTTTTTTGATATACTCTGGTCATATATCATAGGATTTTATGACTGAAGAAGTGCAAAGAATAACAACCAACATAAGGAAAAACAACCTTGAAGTAATGGGTTTACCAACACTATGTTTTTCCTGGTTTAGTCACTTTGTTCAAATAAATATTCCAAGAAGGTGGTAATGAATTTTAAAAAACCAAAAGAGGTTTTGGTTTTGAACGGGATTATTTCGAAAATACTCTTTCATATTTTACCCATACAACATAGTTTAGAAACTATAGAGGAATGTTTGAGACCTAGTTTACAGATTTTGTAATTCTATATTTTATTGTTTTAGTCATTTTTTTCAAAAGCCGTTTCTGAAGATATGAAGATGAATATGGGAAATTCACAAGAGGTTTTTGGATATAATGGATCAATTACAAAATACCTCCCTCCATTTTCTAACTAGTGTCATGGTTTGGAATATAATAATGTACCTTTGGACCCTATTTTTAGGAATTTTCCAAATTTTTTGAAATTATGTTTCCTATAAAAATGCAAAGTCAACAGCTGAAGCCCACCTCATAAAATTCCATTTAGGGAGCAGATTAAAGATGGGTTTCCATATCCATTTGTTTTGGATCTTGATGGTTATTTAATTAATAATTTCAACAAATTGTGGATCTGAATCTCTATTGTATTTTCCTATATATTACATGAAAAACATGGAGAAAGGGTTGGTTTTTTGATATAAAAAAAAATAGTTATTTCCTGTGTGTTTTGAAGATCTATTATTTTAGTTTGCTAAGATCAGTAGATTCTGACCAGTGATATAAATATCCATGTGATAGTAGGTTTTAATATGTACCCTCTCTATGTTCTTTTTGGTTTCTTATTAATAATCTCATGAATGCATTCCTTCTTAATGTTTGGAAAATATTAATTGATTCGGAATTCATCTCTATTTGATGCTTTGAGTTAATTTTCTCAAAGGTTCCTATTTTGATCCTCTAAAGCTACCACAGGATTCACTATATATGCCCTAATGTAGTGGATTATTCTTCTTTTTCTTTATCCATCTACAACAAATGGCAAAGGTCTAAGATCTATTATCCAACTTGCCTTTATCAATCCTGATTAGACAACTAATTATCTTGGTAAACCTATATAAACCCTAGCTATTTGACTCTATCACCCAATGAACTATTGATTTCAGGCCCAACCATACCCTATATCAACAAAACCTATCTAAAGATCTAGCCACAGTGTAAAGGTCATATGGAGTCCTCTTTGGATTGAAGGGGATAACCTTCAATCTATAAGTTGGATTGAAATGTTTACCTTAGAAAATTATCTCCTACAACGAAGAGAAAATTTCTGAGACCTAACATCTTGGTGGCTATTGGCTTGATGGGGCCTGACCCAGGTTCAACGTTAGCCGTGCCAACCAATAAAACCCTAAACTACTAGCTTTTTTGGAAACAACCCGCATAACGCAAGGTGAAGTATCACCTGAAGCAATATTGGGGATGACAAAACCAGGTTTCTGCATCTAGAGGTCTATGTGATGGGTTCCTGCAGCTTCTAGGGATTATTTATATCTTCGTGAACCCTAACCCTTCTAGAATAGTTAATAAAAATAAATCTTATACCCAACAATTATGTCTTCACAAAGGTCATTAACTAGTCATAACATGTATAATTTATATTGATCTACCATTTTCTCACATTAGATAAACATTTATTCATAGACTTTCAGATACAGAGTGGAAACACATAAATTGTAGAAGTAAATACATATAAGAAAATACACAAAGTACGGATAAAAACTATCTTTTATTTGATAACCTTTCAATGTATAGACTTTTCTTCCCTGCGCACTCATCTCTAGGGGCTTGCGCACTCAGCTTGTAGACTTACCAAGGTCTCCACACATTCAGCTGTAGGAGCCTTCTCCTTTGCCTAAGTATAGGAAACACACTTTCCTGCCTTAGCTTGCTTTCCCAAAACAATGATCTTCTATCTTATTATTCCTCTCCTAGACTCACTATGAATCTTCTATTTATAGCCTTTCCTCTTACAATACCATGGTTCGTGGACCATGGGAGGGTCTCAAATCTTCTTAACACCCAAAAAACTAAGGGACTAAATCCCCTTTGACTCTTACTATCTTCGCGCTCTGCTTCCACAAATCATGGAGACTTTACATTTTTACAAAAATGAAATACAACATTTAACCCCAGGGACCCCATTCCAATAGGCCCCCAACACTATTTGGTGACTCGTCCTCGAGTCACTCAGCTGACACTTCAATCTTTGCTTGGAGTTTGTGGAACTCCAACTTCAAAACCTGCAGATTAGATATGCTCTGCGTAGCTATCCGCTATACTTCCTCGACCAATTTCTTTGTAGTGGGGCCTTCCACTGCGAGGCCCATGGTCCTTTGAGTTTGCTGCATGCCCTTAATCTTGCTTTGCATTGATAGAGTTAGCTGGCTGGCCTCCTCTATCCAAGGTTGTGTTCTTTCCATAATAATGGCCTCTTTCCATCACATCTCTTCTATTTCATTCTAAAGCTGCTTTTGTTCTCGTAGTTTTGTGAATCGCTGCACTAGCGCCGAAGTGCATGCAGTCGATCTAATCTCATCGAATTATTGTTATTTTTATCTAAGGTTTGCACCAATCTTCTGTAGAGTGGGGTCTTCTTGCAGAGGCATCCATATCTCCATGTCTTGCTCGAACAACTCTATACAATCCTTGAATTCTGCTTCTAGTGTGGCCATGCCTTCCTTTATAGCAGCTCCATGCTGCTCTCGAACCTCTGGCATATTTTTTGGATGAAGCTTCAATTGCAGCTCTGAAATCTGTAGCTGTAATTCAAATCGAACTCGACCGATTTCGTCTTTGGATTATTTAACCAACATGGCTAGCTTCTAGATGTTTTTTGTTGACGCTGCATCAACTGCAGTGTTAAGTTCAGGAAACTGATTACATAATTATGTAATCGTTGCTTCTAAGTGCTAGCTGCATGTAGCAATTTCTACCTTCTCCTTCAGTGCATATGCCTTTTCTTCGAAGATCTGCTAGTTATTTGTCTTTACTTCATTAAGCATTAGCAGTGTGCATTGCTCCCTAACCCTCATCTCATCTGATATGCCTTGGTGCAACTCATACAGGGTGTGGATAGGGAGTTCCCTGAGGCTGATGCCTAGATTCTTGATCTGCTAAATATGGGCATTGGCCTCCTCTGAGTTGGCACGCAGGGTCTCGTCTGACAACTAAATCACACGGAGATCCAAAGTTCAATCTGTTTCCAACACTATCACACTCTCTTGATGCAGGCTCACCTGAATCCCACTTGCTTGATCTACACTTGCTTTTTGTCAGCCTGTCTGGATATGCAGATCACATAGATCCTTCTGTACATTTCCCAACGCCTACTGGTACTACTGCTCAAACTGGGTCCATAATTTTGTTGTATTGTCCCAGACCTTGTCGCTAATTTTATCTAAGTCCCCTTCATTGAGGACTAACAAATCCACCTGGTTGAATCTGGTCAACGTCTACTTCTTCCACAGCCCTGAGGTTGTCTGCTTTGTTCTTTTCCTGACCAAAAAGGGGGTTCCCTTCTCCGCACCCCCACCCTCTTCTGCATCTAATCCTTCTTGGTCCTGGGTATGCTAAGAGTCAGACTCCTCAAAATTGATCATGGTTTCCTAGGCTGCCCACTCTTTTTCAACAACTGCCTTGGTAACAACTTCCTTAGCAACAACTTCCTTAGCTACAACATCTTTCCACTGCGCAACTTTCTCCTGAGCTGCAACCTTCTAGGTTTCCTTTTGTGTCTCTGCTACTGATGTCTGCGTGGTGGCAACTTCTGATGCCTTTCTCATTCCTGTGCCTAGTTTTGATGGGTAAGGCCACTCTCCTAGTGATTTACCTACAACCTCTGTGACATTTGCCTTGCCAACAAGATAAGGCAACTTGTGTCATATCTTCTTTCGATCCCTTCTGGATCGAACAAAAACATTATGAAAGTTAGAGTTGAAGTCGACATACGGCTCATTCTTCTCATATAAGGTAGGCGACAACCTTGGCCTTTGGCTGATCACCATGCGTAGATCCATCACCATCAGCACCTAGAACATCTTGGTCTTTGTGACTTGCGTAGGGTCCTTCATTGCCCAGAGCGAAGCGAGCTTTGCTGCTTTTGGGAGGTCATATTCTTGGGGAGGAAACTATCTATCCTCCGGTGTCCTCCATGTGACTAATGCAATCAATAGCAGTAGTGATACATAATGAAATGTATTTCCCTCATCCTGGGCCTCTCGACAATTCTCCAAGAACTCTTTACACAGGTGTTGAGCCCAATTGTAATGGAATCCTTTGGCGCACTGCACAACCAAAGAAATCGCAGCACCAGAACCTCATCTATGTGACACTTCCACATGATCTTGCACGCAAATATTTGTGTAGCAAACCGTGAGTTCTATAATGGAGCGGATGAAATATCTGCGCAACTTTTTAATCAACCCAAACTCACTCTTCATCTGATCTTCCAGTTTCTTCTTCTTCATTTTCCCTAAAAATTCTTCTGCTAGATCCACACCTTGATAGGGCAGCAAGGTGATCAGGTGGATCAACATATCGGTAATTGGAATGGGTTCTCCCAGCCAGAGACACCAATCGTGCACCAAGGTGAGTAACTGAGAGACACAGATAATGTTAGTGATGGTGCGACTGAAGTGTGACACCCAAAGCATGTTCAAGAGGCCCGCTTTCTCAACACCCGTGACCCACTTCATAGGTTCCAATCGCGTAACCCTTATTTCCTCATAATAGATATTTGACAGGTATTTAGCCAGTGCAAGCTGAGGGAAATTCTCATGATCTCCCAAATCCCAATATTCCAACTTGAGCATTGGAATGCAGCCTGACAACGTGCCCTCAAACACCACTTTTTATTGCAGTAGTGGTGTAGAAACCATAAATTTGGCATTGCCCGGGTCCTTAGGCACCTTAGTTGTGTCCTTGAGTTGTGGGATATACTTTGGAAGCTGAGTCATAGGAACATTATCCCTAGCATCCATCTCCTCGATGCCTCTGTGTAGTTCTTCTTAATCCAAATCAAGGGGCTCATTTGGCTATTGTGCACTATCCATCTTCCGCTTCTGGTGGATTTCCATGGGAATTTTTCGTGGTGATTTCCTCACCAAAAACTGCTATGGTTTCTTCTAATTTTTTTTTATGCTATAGGGCTTAAGTCTAGGAGACCTAGGCACCATAGTCAAAATTCCTGTAGGAATAGAGGGTGTTTCTTCAACTGAGGGTGCGGCTTCAGAGGGCATTGCTTTTGTTGTGGGGGAGTGGCAGTCATTCTCTCAAAGATGATCTCATGGTGCCAATCAGGCAATTTTGTGAACTTCGACTATGCTAAAATGTCCTCCCAAACCTTCTCAGACATACAACACTTGTCCTAGCGGCAAAGTTTAAGGAAAACTTGTTGGAAGTAAAGTGTTCGAATGAGGGGTGGCATGCCAGATTTATAGGTGAATTCAAATTTGGATCTAACTTTTCCCTCTAAATTTCTATTATTAATGCATCTTTAATAGTGGATTTCCAAAGATTTTCCCCATAAATGCACCTTCTGTGCTCCTCCTAATGACAATTTTGTTATCCAATCATCTACAGTGCTTCCAATGGCTACTTTTTGACTAGGCTATGCGGCACGAACCTTTGTGGCATAGCTCCCCTCACCACCCTACTTTCTTCCATCTCACGACCCTCTTACTTCGTTGTTCCCATTTTTGGGTAGTGTAGTTTATATTCTCATACTTCCTTGCAGCTGCCTAGAGTACTAAGATTATCCCACCATCATATAGTCATTGCGCAAGGGCAAGATCACCCTTGTACAACTTCAATTGACTGCCATTGACTCTACCAGGAATCAATTCTCCATTCAGTTTTGCGAGATGAACTATGCCATGTTGGCTTAAGGGGGCCTAACCCTGGTTTAGAGTTGTTCATGCCAATAAAAAAAAACCTAAATATTGGCCCTTTCAACAACAAACTTCATAACGCAGGATGCAGTCTCACCCAAAGCAGTATTGAGGGATGTTAGAACTAGGTTTCTGCATCTAGAGACAGTGTGAAAAGTAGTCTTGAGCTCTTGTAGCTCAGATATGCCTTCACGCAGATCGGTAGCCTTCTATGGCCTGATACTGTAACTCAAGCAAATCGACTTCTAGACCTTCATGAGGGTTTGTGATCATTCTTTATAGACCCTAAGGAAGTAGTCTATCTACTTTCGCATGTTAATAAATAACCCTAAATCTGCCTTCGTGCAGATCTATCCAATTCGTCAGTAATCATAATAGAATTAACCCTTAACTTCGCAAACATAGATAATCACTTAATTCATGCACGCATATTATAGATTCAATAGATTCACGCAACAATTACACATTATTTCATGGAAAACACATTATTAAGTGACAAAACATAACATAAACAGAATTCACAATAATTCTTAGATGCAAAGTATTTCTTTAGAATCAGTCTTTATCAAGCTTCAACGTTTAGATTACAGACTCCTTTACCTTGTGCACTCAGCTGCAGGGGTTCATGCACTTCGCTGTGGACTTCCCAAGGCCTCTTGTGCACCCAACTACAAGAGCCTTCCCCTTTTGCCTAAGTACAGGAAGTAGAGCCTTCCTGCCTTAGCACTTGCCCAAAACAATCTCTATCTTGACTTTCTTTCTCTTCGCTACCTCTTAGACTCGCTATGACTGAAACATATATAAATTTCTTCAATACAATACCATGGTCTGCAGACCATTGATTAGTCTCAAAACTGACTATTTACTTATCAAACAAGGGGCTAAGACCCATTTGACTCCTATCTACCTACGTGCTCTGCATCCATATTTGATGGAGACTTTACATCTTTTACAAAAAATTTACAAGAATTATGATAACTAACCCCAAAACTGACCCTAGGGACCCTATCCTAATAGGCTCCCAACACAAATATGGTGACTCACCCTTGAGTCACTCAGCTAGTGCCTCGATCTTGCTGCATAGACCACCTAGATCAACTTGTAAAGATGCAACTTAAACAACGCTCTGCACTATTGTCTGCTGCACTTCTTCTACCAACTTCTCTATTGTCAGGCCTTCCATTGCTAGGAACATTTTCCTCTGTGTCAACTGTAACACCTTTAGCTTTTCCTAAAGTGATAAAGTAAGCTGGCAGGCTTCCTCTAGGCATGGTTGTAATATGGCCTTTAGAAGGGCTTCTTTTCTCTGTAATTCTTCTGTTTGTGCTTGTAGCTGCTTGCCTTCCTGTAACTTCGCGAGGCATTGCACTGGCGCCAAAGTGTGCACAATCGCTTGGACTTCATCATACTTCAGCTGCTTCTCCCTAACATCTGTGTTCAGCCTCTGTGAGTTCGGGTCCTCCTGCAAGTTTGTGCAAATTCCATGGCTTGTTCAAACATCATTTCACAATCTGTGATTGTGGTATCTAATGTATTCATATTATCTTTGATCACTGCTCCATGTTGCTTGTGAACTTCTGGTGGAGTAGTTGGCTACAACTTCAGCTGCAATTCTAATATCTTCATTTGAAAATCAAAAGTACCCCTATGGATCTCATCCTTTGACGCGTGAAGTGCAACAACTAATTTACGAACCTTTTCTGAAGCTATGACATCCTCTGGGATGTTCAATTCTGGAACTGATTTGTAGACCTGCTCTATGGTTGTCTCCAAGCTCTGAATTCATGTCTTGAACTCCTCCTTTTCCTTCAATGCATGAGATTTCTCCATGAACATTTGCTCATTATTGAATTTGAACTCACTTATGACTGTGAGGGCGCACTGCTCCCTGATCCTTAACTCGTCCAAGATCCCTTAATGCAATGCATGGAGAGTTTGAATTGGAAGCACGACCAAGTTAACTCCCATGTGCTTCACTGTGCTTAACATGGTGTGGTCCTTATCTGTCTCCGTGCAAACATATCCTTCTGGTAAAGGTATGACTATGAGGTCTAGAGTCTATTCCAATTCTATTACTGTTCCACTTCCTTGCGCTAGGATTGCTTGCACCCTGCTCGTTTGAATTATTCCAGTCTAGATTTACAGCTCATGCAAATCATTTTAGATGCTCCCCAACATCTACATATACTATTGCTCAAACTACTGCCACAATTCTGTTTTTGTGTCTTTGACTTTATCACCGATTTCATTGAGATCCCCCTCTGTCAAGACCATTGGGTCGAGTTCCCCCTCTGTCAAGACCATTGGGTCAATGCGTGTCTTCTTATCTGACTTATGGTTCTTGCATTTCCCAAAAACCTACTCCTTTCCACAATTCTTCAAGGTGAAGGGAGTGCTCTATCCCTCACCATCGCCTCCTTCCTGGTCTGAAAGTTCCCACTCATCTGTGTGTTGCAAAGCTGAGTCTTTGACGTCTTCTGTGTCCGGGTGTTCTTTCTCAACCTGTTCTTTTGTAGCGCGCTCTTTCTGTGCCTGCTATTTCTCTATAGCTACCTTGGCAGCAACTTCCTTCTTCTTCTACTCATCCAGAGCTCGTGTGACCTTCTGAGCTGCTTCCTTATGATTCTACACAATGGTCGACTGCACAACAGAGCTCTTTGTACCTTTACTTGTACCTACACCAATCTCCGTGGGTTTGCGCTTATACCATTTGTAATTTATTTTACCACATAGGGTCCAAGACAATGCATTTGAAACTTTCCAGGAAATTTCATAAATTTGTTGTCATATAATAATATCAAATCATTAACTTAGAAGGTGTGATGATTTATATGTCGATCATGCCATGCCTTTTCATGCTCTTTTTGCACCTGTTGGTGAAATCCTACTAAAAAATGATCCTCCTCCAAATACATCAGTTGTGTGAGACACTCCTCCATAGTATCTTGATCATCCATATCGGTTTGTGTTGCAATTTTGCAGACTCGACACAATATATTCCATGGGCATCACAACCTCCTGCCCATAGACTAGCCTGAAAGGGGTATGGCCTGTCAACTTTTTACAAGTGGTTCTATATGCCCAGAAGAGTGTTGGCATGCACACATCTCAGTCATTCCACTTTGCTTTGCAAACCTCCGTCGAAGCGCTCTCCAGGATTTTGTTGAAGGCTTGAACCATACCATTAGCTTGACGGTGATAGGGCATAATTTTATGATGATAGAATTGGAATTCTTCAAGCATCACGACAATTGTATCGTTTAAGAAGTGTGTGCCCCTATCTATCATTAATATCTTAGGGAAGCCAAATCAAGACAAGATAAACTCAAAAATAAAATTCGTAGCGGTAGCTACACTACAGTCCTTTATCGGTTGCACTTCCACCCATTGGGTCAAGTATTCAGTTGATGTAATAATATATTGCGCTCCAGTGTTTTTCCCTGGTGGTTAGACCAGACTCACAAAATCAATTTCCCACTTACCAAACACCTGCAAAGTTATTTGTGGATTTAAGGGAAATTCATCCCTCCATGATGGTCTCCCCATCCTTTGGCAAGCATCGCATGCCCTACAACATGTTTTGAATCCTTATGTATTGTTGGCCACCAAAGTCCTGCATGCAGGGTCTTCTGCACGGTCGCTCTGCCTGCATAGTGTCCTCCCTCCATGCCTCCATGTGCTTCTATGAGGATGCTTTACCGTTCAAACTTTGGGACATATCAGTGCAATATTTCATCAGAGCCCATTTTATATAGGTGTCCAATGATCACAGAAAAATCAGCTGCATGAACCACTAAATCCTTCTTTTGTTGCTTTGAATATCCTTATGGGGATGTGCTAGTTGTCAAAAACTAGATTATATCAACAAAGTGATCGTCTGTAACACAAACCACAAAGAGCTACGCAGTTGGCAATCCTTCTTCCAATCTGGTAGGCTTATCACCAGTCTCAATCCGGGATAGATGATCGAGATCAAAATTGAATCGTTCAGGCTTCACAATCACCTCAAAATCGTACTCCTGAAAGAGAAACAACCATCTGTAGATATTCCCCCCCAACACAATCTTATTGACTAGGTATTTTAGAGCAGAATGGTCTATATACATCTAGAAGTGCACGCCTAATAGATAGTTATGGAATTTCTGAAGCATATACACCATTTCTAGTCCTTCATGCTCTGTATTTGAGTAGTTCTACTTTGCCTTTGAAAATTTCCTACTCGCAAATGCTATAGGATGATCAATATTGCCTTCACCTGGTTGGGTCAACATTGCACCTAGCACAATACAAGAAGCATCCACATGAACATGAAACTTATTTTTCCAATTTGGGAATACCAGAATGGGAGCAGTGACCATTTTCTCCTTCAAAATGTCTAAAATGTTCTGACACTCTTCATCCCAAAAGCATATCACATCCTTCTTCAACAGTTTCTCCATTGGCGCAATGATTTGCACATATGCCTTGACAAACTTTCTATAATACCCTGTATGGACCAGCGTCACACACAACTATTTTATGTTCTTTGGGGCCTCCAAATTGACAATAAAAACTATCTTTGCAGGGTCTACCATCAATCCTTGCTTGCAAACCACATGACCCAACAATATTCCCTAAGGAACACAAAAGATGCATTTTTTGAGATTCAAGGCGATTTGATGTGTGCAATAGGTATCCAACATAATACGCAAACTTGGAATGTGGTGGTTTATGAACCCAAATACACTCCAATCATCAAAGTAGACTTCTAAGAAATTATGGATAAATTCCTTAAAACTTGCAGTTACTACCCTTGAGAAGATTGCAGGTGCATTCTTCAATCCAAATGGCATTACCATGTATTGAAGACATTCCCATTTCACCGTGAAGGTGGTATTACTATGATCCTTCGGCATGATCTTGATCTGATGGTACCTCAAGAACCCATCAATGAATGAGTAGGCTTCTTGTCCTCTAACATTCTCTAGAACTTCATTTGTAAACGACGTTGGAAATGGGTTGTGGATGCACACATCATTTAGCTTTCTCAGATCGACGCATATCTAGATTTCATCTTGTTTCTTCTTTTCCTGGACTACCATAGGACTCATCGAGTCAGATTCCTCCAAAGGCTCAATGATCCCAACCTCTAGCATTTTGTCCAACTCTTTGTGCACCTTTTCCTTATATTTGGGATTTATACAGTAGGGTCATTGTTTTATAGGCTTCATGTTTGGCTTCAAAGAAATATTCATCATGTCTAGGTCCCCTACTATCCCCTTCAGATCTGAGAACTTGGTGGGAAGCAAGTCTTGGTATTCGTGCAATAGTTATGTGACCTTATCAACTGTGTCCTCATCCTAATAGTCGCTTATTTTCACAAAATTGGGTTGCGTGTCCATTCCAATGTTTACCTGTCCAATATTCAAAGGCTATGCTATGTCAGGAATTTCTGCTTTAGGTCCTTCAACTTCGCACTGCCTCTCAGACTCCAGAATGTTGATATTTCTAGGGTCATATTCTTCTTCTTCTGCGGTCATGTTATATCATTCCAACAGATGGTGCAATTGGATATTCTAGTTTGGTTGAAACCATTCTACTGGTTCCTCAGGCATTCTAAATATTACAACCTTAATTTATTGGAGCACCTCATCAATACATTCAAAGCCATCCTCAAAGCTAAAGGTCAACAAGAAAATTTCCCTTAGGATAGCCCACTCAGTTGTACCATGGCGGAACTCAGTTTCCAGGTACTAGTTCATCAGAATGGTATCCAAAGTGTGACAAAATATGTGCACCCATTCAGGTTGAGGTTCCTCTCCCCAAGCTTTAGTCCACCATGCCAAACGCTCATGTAGATCATCTTTTCCTATGTATTTATTCGTCATACGGGTATTGGTGTACTTGAACCTTAGCTTCATCATTCGCCTGTATTCTTTCCAATCAAAGAAGCTATCCTTATGTGTACCCCACCAACGGGCAGGCATAGCATGCAACACCAGATTTATTTCCTAGAACTGATGTTATTCTCGCACCTCCCTTTCAAACTTATCCAAAAACAAGTTAACATCATATAAACCATCATAATGAGGTAGATTCCGTACCTCCATGGATATGTAGTGAAGCGATTTTTCAACATGTTGCAGCACAGTGAGGAGACTTCATGTAATCTATTCTGCCAATGCTCAAGTTCTTCATCAAAATCTAAGGTGCAAGAGCTGTCTCTATCCTATGTAATTTGTCTATCCTCTGTGGGATTGATCTAGTCCTCATCACACGCAGTGATCTTATATATCTTATCTAGATCATCCTCTTCTTCATAATCACAGACTAGTTCCAGGTATCGTGAACCTTCAGTTGGATCCTATGGACCAATAACTCGAAGAAGCTTCCTCTCAAATGTCATCTTGTTCTTCTTAAGATTCATGACCACATCCATATCTAAGGCCCAATCAATGACTAATAGCGCAAGGTAAGGATTACTATCATCCACTATCTCGATCACTTCAAAGTCGGCCAGGGCGCTCACTCCTTCAATATCCACCGTAACCCCATTCATGGCCCCCATAAGAATGATATTCTATTGATTTTCCATACATAGTTGAATAGGATACCACCGCAGCATAGGTATTTCCATTCTCTCCCAAGTCTGTTTTGGTAGCAAATTCACATCGGATCCTAGATTGAGAATTACTTGATCCATTTCGTACTCTCCGATCTGCACAATTAGCCTTATTTTGTGACTTGTTCGTTTCTTTATTTTTCCCACTTTTCATACGACACACTATTTAGGAGGAGTCTTGACCTTACCTTTACAATTATCAATTAAATCTTGGAGCCCTTCTACCATCTTTCTATCCTATAACAACTTCATACAAGTCTTTAGAAAGGTATCTAATAGCGAAGGATCTACATCCTACGCTTCATTGTTTATGCCAGAATTCTTTTGACTTCTTGAGGTAGAGGCTTCAACGAAGT
The DNA here is from genome assembly GCA_000404065.3 of Pinus taeda. Lineage (NCBI taxonomy): Eukaryota > Viridiplantae > Streptophyta > Pinopsida > Pinales > Pinaceae > Pinus > Pinus taeda. Next base: position 39,906 of record APFE030538758.1, on the reverse strand, counting down.
TCTTTTTGCCTTCCATAAAGGTTTCCTTAACCCGATTTAGATCGAATCCAAATTCCTTCTTAGAAGCCTTGCGTACCCAACCTTCAGTTTCCAGTTGCTTTCCTTTATCTTCTCTAGTGGAAATACCACATCACATCATTATATTAATGTTAGACTCTTCTTTGTGAGTCTCCTCCTTCATCATCTAAATATTCTACATAGGTGTTTGAGCCTTTTTCTCCTGCTTCTTGGCTATTAGTACAGGGAAATATTTTATAACATGATCAAACTGGTGGAAATACTAACAGGAGGGATGTGTTGGGTTTTGACAGTCACGCACAAAATGACCTACTTCCCCACAATTATAAAAAATTACTTGTCCATGAACCCTTCCAGCTCCTCCTCCTCATCCTCTTCCTCAGCCCTAGAATCCTCCATGTGTTGCACCCACGACCTGATCCTAAGGTCAATTTTCCACCTGCATTCGATATGTATGGGTCTGCTCCATCATCAGTTTGTTGCTCCAGCAATTGCATTCATCATGCCCAATTGATTTAAAGAAAGTAAAAAATAATTACAGCAGAGTTTGCGCAAACTTTTGTAGGAGATGACAGTTGTAAGTCGCATGCTTCCTAGCTATCTAATAGATAGTGCACCATAATGCTACCCCTACACTAGGTCCAACATTATTTTCTAGCTTTAGCAGAACAAGACCTCCCCCAATGAGTTCGTTCTGATATACTAGATAATGGTCCTTATCATGACCATGGACTTTACACTTCAAGCACCAAACTTCTGTGCGCACCTCATGCTGGAATTCCTTTCTCTTCTTAAGGCTCTGCAACTCCATGTACAAACTCGCCAACTGCGACTGAATCTGTTGTACCCCTATATTTCTATCCTGCACTGGTGAAGCTTATAATGTCATGGCGATCTCCACAACTTCTACTTGCATCCTTATTTTCTATTACGACAATGGTAATCTTAGATGAGGTAGGAGTGAAGCAATGTACTAGTCTCTATGCTGAGTATCTCTACTGCTTATATTAGCCTACTGAATCTGATAATTTAATCTTTGATCAAAGTCCCATGTGGACTCGTTTACCCTCTACTGGATCCCCTTGAGCTCTGTTACAGACTGGGCCTGAGATTTGGACTTCTTGAACTCACTGTTTAGCACTTGTTGGGTTTCTAGCATAGTTGTGTTGGGTTTATCTGTGCAGAACTTGATGTACCAACTTAATGATCTGTCCTGTAGTGCTATGATTGGCTGCACTTTCTTTGTATTGTCATCAATGATCTGTTGTGCCTTCCATACAACATCTTCAATGAACCAAAAATGTTTGGGATCTTCAGTTCCCACACGCTTAAGCACATGAATATTCATTATATTCGCCATGTTAAATGATGGAGGTGGGGTTGGAGGTGTAGGTGTGTGAGGCAAAGGCGGAGGCAAAGGTGGAGTGGATGGACGTGGAATGCCTGTGATACCCTGACTTACAATCTATAGTGCATTTCGCGGTGTTCTCATAATATTACCTTTGTCGTCGCTATCAGATGATCCTAACAATGGACTGTATTTAGACCCTAATTCATCATTCCTTCTGAATGGTATCCCACTTCACATAGTTCCAAATATCAATTTAAAGGCATAACCTGCTTTTCACACAATAACATCTTAATCTAGGGCTTTAGATATTTCAGGTACTTACCTCTTGATCCCTTGAAGAACCTGTACTCTACTTCATTGTAGCTTGTGGACGTATCGATCATGAATTTAGTAATCAATCCTTCCAGAATGCGATCGATACAGTGGTCGACGGCCCATGTGATGTTATTTTCTAAAGCCTCCAAGCGCTTCACCAGTTTTGGGGTCCACACAATAGGGTCGTCAAGCTTCCACGTACCCTGACTATCTGCCAATTTGGACAACCACTTGTGTAATTCACATGGGAAAGAGCAGAAGAATATTTCATGTTCATCTATGAATAGGTATCTATTCAACCACTCTTCCTTCCATAAGTGCATATTTCTGTTCTCCTGGGCTGAAAAACACGTGCAACTTTTGATAAATCCACTTTTCAATCTCTTTCTTAGTGGGGAACCACTTATCACACATTCCTTAGTAAGATCCCAGTCCCGACAACAGAACCATTTGTTGGCTTGGTGTGGTTTGACCTAGGTTGAACGTTAGCTACGCCAACCAACAAAACCCTAAACTTCTGGCCCTTTCGGCAACAACCTGCATAGCGCAGGCTGCAGTCTCACCCAAAACATTATTGGGGGATGACAAAACCAGGTTTCTACAACCAGAGGTCTATGTGATGGGTTCATGGGGCTTCTAGGTATTAGTTTTGTCTTTTCGAACCCTAACCCTTCAAGAACAGTTAATAACAATAAATATCATACCCAACAATTATTTCTTCATAAAGGTCATTAACTAGTCATAACATGCATAATTTATATCGATCTACCATTTTCATGCATCAGATAAAAATTTATTCATATACTTTCAGATACGAAGTGGAAACACACAAATTTTAGAAGTAAATATAGATAAGAAGATACACAAAGTATGGATAAAAAATGTCTTTTATTAGATAATCTTTCAAAGTACATACTTTCCTTCCCTGTGCACTCAGTTGTAGCGTCCCACACACTTAGCTTACAAACTTACTAAGATCTTCACACACTCAACTGCTGGAACCTTCCCCTTTGCCTAAGTACATGAAACAAACTTTCTTGCCTTAGCTTACTTGCCCAAAGCAATGATCTTCTATCTTATTATTCCTCTCCTAGACTCATTATGAATCTTCTATTTGTAGCCTTTTCTTTTAAAATACCATGGTCTATGGACCATGGGCGTGTCTCAAAAGCTTCGTAACACCTAACAACCTAAGGTACTAAAGCCCCTTTGACTCACTATCTCCGCGCTCCGCTTCCACAAATCACGAAGACTTTACATTTTTACAAAAGGGAAATACAACATTTAATCACAGGGACCCCATCCTAATACTGGCCATACTGGGGATATAAAAGTTACATCTTCCCCATAACTGTTTTATTAAGGAGATCTGATTTCTGAGGGAAATCAAAAGGTTAGATAACAGGTTGGCTGTTTGATTTTTCTTGGTGACTCCATTGTTAGGGAGATCTAGAATTGAAAGTGTCATTGACGACTCCACAATATGAGGATGACTTCCATGGAGGGTTAGAGATCTATAAGGTATGCTCATATGAACTTCTCACATGTTGGTTTTCCAAATTGTTTTCCCCTCATAGACTGGTAAACATATCTCCCAAAGTTCAATGATCAGGAAGGAGATGATGCAGTTTTGCATCTGATTAAGTTCCACACACACACACACACACACACACACACACACACACACACACACACATATATACATATATAAGCTTGGGATTAAGTTTTATGAGGATAGTTTAATGAATATGTTTATGGATACCCTGGTAGACAAAGCTAGATCATGGTATGAGAGACTAAAACCAGGCAACTTATACTCTCTTAAATATTTCCACATAGTATTATTGGAGTATTATGTAGCATTTCATCCTTTTTTGTCACTATTCCAAAATTGTTGTGAGGATTTTATTCAGTACTTGCAAGGTATTTATGATCACAAGGAGCTTATGGATGATGAAATTATAGAAGCCCTTTATGAATATTCTTCTCAACAAGAAAATAGAAACTAGCTGTTGTGATAATCAAAACAATTTTCAACAGGTTAGAGCTTCTCCCTTGACTAAAAATAAAATAGATCAACTTCTTGGTGTAGATAGTCACATTTCATCCTCTGAAACTGATGAAGATATGCAACATGTTTGTCAACTTTTATGTGACCAAGAGTATGAGGATAGTCAAACAATTGCCTCTTCAAATAAAACATTTTATGAGTTTTTATATCATGATGAAATTACTAAAAATCAACATTGTGAAGTGCTCATATTGGTGTTTTCTCACATTCACAAGAGAATCATGTACAAGAACTTATTTCTCTTCATTCATCTAAAAGTCAAATTGACAGTTTTCAAACAAAGTTACTAAAGGTTAATGAGGTAAGATCATAATTGTTTGATGAGAAAGAGAGTGTTTTTAATGCACATGATGATGTGGATGACATATTTGAACATGTTCTAGATGGTATATGGTATTTTCTGATGAGAATGATGAACAATCTACTACCATGTTTTTTTAGAATGACATTGAGAATCAAGGTATAAAGCAAGAACAACTAGTAGTTGTAGATGGAGTTTGTTCTCCTGCATTTGCTCATCAAAAAGAGGTGAATTTGCATGTTTTTCACGATCCTTTGGCCAATTTATTGTAGCCATCAGTGAAGGTGGAGTTTATTTTTTTCATAAGCTCAGGTTTTGGTTTCAATTTTCGTTTTGAGGTTCCATCCTTTACATTTCACTGTCTGCTTGCGAAAGGTGTGAGAAAAATTCTAGTGAGTGGTCATCTCCTTGCCTGAATGCACAAGAAATTCCATATCACTTGATTGGGAAAACTTTCAGGAGGTTAGCGTAGATAGAGGTGAGAAATAAGGTTGTTAGGGAAAGCATGAGTTTCAACATCTATTTAACCTTTTTGTTTTTCAGTGTGTAGTAGTTTCAGGTAATTTTGCAGTTTTCTTTTAGTTGCAAGTCAGGTTGTTGGATAGATCAATGTACATGCTTAGAGTTTGGTCGGGAGCAACCCAATGTATCAGGCACAGGGTCTACATGTTCTTTGTTGCCTCTGGGGGAGACAATGTCTGCATTGGAGCTACCTGTTAGGATATTTCGACACATAGGAAATAGTTAAGTTCAACTTGGTCTACTATAGAGCTAGGTATAGAGTTAGGTAAAGTGTGTTTCTTTACTGTTGTACATTTTGTAACTTACAATCCGATGGTCACGATATGTAGTGATCCGACGGTTCACTCTCTCCTCGGTATTACC
>APFE030538757.1:0-11361 GCA_000404065.3 Pinus taeda | reverse complement strand
ACATCAAAAACGACATTTTAAGAATAAAATATAAAAGGTGGATTTGATACGTTATTCGATATGTCTATTCAAGATTCTATCTTCACGACATAATTTAGAAGTCGTATTGCGTAGGTTAAGTAATAAACAATTTTTATATATTTATATTTATTTAAAGTATTATATTTTAAGTGATTATGTGTTAAATTTTATGCGGTAGGTATTAATAATATAGTGTGATATATGTATGTGGGAGAAGTATGGGTGTGGGGATAGTTAAATAGCTCAGTTCGACCTTTTTATATAAATATATATGTTAAATTGAGATTTAATGATAATTTTGATATTTAAATAAAGATATTTTGAAAATTATATATGGATTCAAATTATTATTATTTTTTTTAATTGTGATTATAAAAATAATTGTGTTTCTAATTGAATTATTGAATGTTGATTGAGTGTAATGTGAATAAATATTTGTGATAGTAGAAGTAGTGGACAATATTGAATGATTAAATTTCATTAAGAAAGATATTTATGTATATATATATTTACATTGTAGAGTTATAAAGGTGAATATTTAAAGGTATAGGTATTTTCATCTCATGATTTTTGATCGTCATTCACGATTTTAAAGAAAAAAGTTATATTTATTTATCTATTTAATAGAGAAATTTTAAGGTAAGAATATAATAACAAAAATCAACTTATAGAACTATAGATTAATATGATGATATAACATTGAGTTTGTTTACTATTTTTGAAGTAAAAAGGTTTATATATATATATTTATTATATATATATATATATATATATATATATATATATATTCAACTTATCTCCCTATGATTTTACTTAAATTTCAAATGGGAACACTCATTGGATGCAAAATTATGCATCCAAGAGTACCCATGTTGCATACTTTCGATGGACCCTACTACAAAAAAAAATGTGAAATACATGAGAAAACGTGATTGCAATCAAGTTTTTACATATATTTCACTTTTTTTTGTATAGTAGATTCCATCAAAAGTAAACAACATGGGTACTCTTTGGATGAAAAATTAAATAATGCATCCAACAAATGCCCCTACTCAAAATTGAGTAAAATCATATGGAGAGTTGAAAATACGAGTTTAAAAATTAGATTTTTCTTCCTTCCAAAATTTGATGAGGTAATCTAATCTTATTTTATTATTTCCACTATTATTTTATAATATTCCTTAGGAGGCACATTTTTTACCTCAAAATTTCTCTAATGAAGCTTGTATTTGCAATAATATAGGAAAACGATCTACCATTAGGTTAATCTTGTTTTCTTATTGTTTAGACTCAAAGTCCCTAACATTAGAAGAGATGTGACAGGTTGTGATCCTTAGGTTCAATCTGACCTAAGAATATTCTTACTATCATTTAAATAGAAATGTGTTATTTCATCATTGTACTCTCTAATTATTTACATTTGAGGGACAAAGCATCAAGAATATTATTTACATTTGAGGGACAAAGCATCAAGAATATTATTTACTCCTGAGGGATGAGATGTGTGTTTCCAAATAATCGACTTTATTGATTGGTTGAGTTTAACAATTGAATTAATTGTAATCTTCTTCTTGTATAATAAAAAAAGGGAAATATGCACATAAGTATTCCAATCGGGACAGCTCAACGAAAACAATTTCTCCTTCCACCCCCTTTTTTAATGGTAGATCCCGAACAAACATCCTTCTACTACTGTTAACTTTACCAGGTTCCTCAACTTCACCACTTCCGTCATAACGACTCTATTCCACATCCTTCTCTGGTCATCTCTCACAGTTAAGCCATCAGTCCGAACAAATCGGGCAAAGATTTCAGCGCTTTGCAATGAAGGAGCCACAAGTGCTTCAATATGCTCAGACTACCTAGCGAACATGGCAGTGCCAGTTCTTTCAAGGAATGGCTTCCCACATAAAATACTTCCAGATTCTTGAGGTTTATGATATCCTTAGGCAATTCTTGTAAATTTGTAAACTCGAGATGTAATTCTTCCAAGGACTGTTGATGTTTAACTTGCCAAGGCAACATTTCCATACAAATGGAACTCAAATTCAAATATTCAAGAGAACAAACATTTGCAAATGTTTCATCTAATATTTTCAAGCAAATGCAGTCATCGAGTTTCAAATATTTAAGGAGAATTAAATTTGTGAAGGAATTTGGATGCATTTGCAAACTCGAGGAACCATAGATATCAAGGTGCATGAGATTTGTTAAGCAACAAAAGGAATATGGAAGCATTTGTAAACTCGTGTCAACGAGATTAAGGTGTTGGAGATTTGTTAGAAACCCAAAGGAATCTGGAAGCATTTCCAAGCATTGGAAATCAGAGAGATCGAGGTATTTCAAAGAGTGCATATCACAAAATTCTTTCGGTAACAATTTGAGATAATGAGATTTCACCACAATCTTTTGGATGTGCTTCAACTAACCAATGGACTTTGGAAACAAAACTTGAAAAGAGGAGAATGAATAGTCAACTCCCGCAACTCTAGAGGTGTCTGTGCAATAGTTATCCATATAATATTTTCATTTATATATCTAGGCTCTGTACTACTATATCAATAACATCAATAATCTACCATAAAATACACCATCAAATCATAACAATAATCTATCATTAAATTGAATATGAACCAAAATAATAAACATGGAACCAGAGTTAGCTTTCACCTAAGATTTTTCTCTCCACAGTGTATTCAATTCATTTCCACTCACTTCTAAAACCCTCAAATTCTCCATGAAAATCCAAGGAGGTAGGGAATTGTAGGGAAAGCTACTCCAGCATAACCATATCATATTTGGCGAATCAACCCTCCTCAATATGTTTTTTAAATCATCATTTTCAATTGCAACAAGTTGTAAGTTACTTAAACAATAGGATGAAGGGTACCAAATTTTCAATAATGACAATCCTTCAGTAACATGATGGTACCAATGATAGTAGGGGTTGAGTATAGGAACCGTCCTAACTTCAGGCACCTCGATTATCACTTGTTCATTCGTTAGAAACAAGCAACAAAAAAATTAAACAGAGCAAAGATTCTTCTTTTCTTCTTTTGTTGAATAGATAAACCATAAAGTTATATGAATGATTCAAGCACTTACAAAATATTTCCACCACAAATTAGAAATGCCCTTCATCGCACACCAAAGATGATGTAGGATTACTCTAAATGACTTCTACTGATCTATAATATGTCTTCCCATGTCTCTCAGGTGATTGTGCATTTTTATGGTATTTTCTGTGTCAACCTCAACGAGGCACTTGTCCTCGAGATTTGCAAGGCACACCAGACCGTTCCAACCTAATCCATCCCATATTCTTATCACCATATCCTTGTTCTCTCGAATTAAATAATTTGCAATGTCTAAGAATATTTGTTTTTCCTCTTCCTCTAGTGCATCATAACTGAGTTTGAGTGTTTGCTAAATCTCATTAGGAAGTTTTATTTGGAGAAGTTTATTTAATTTCCCTTCCCAATATGATATGTCCCTCTTTCTACACATAAGACTACCAAATACTTTCAAAGAAAAGGGCAATCCATCACAGGCCCTACAAAATTCATCTACGATATCTTTGAATCATGAGGCGAATGAGGATCACAAAACGCATAAGAGCAAAAGAGATCTTGGGAGTGTTGTTTATTGAGACCAGTTAATCTATAGATTGAACATTCTACTAATCCTGAGCTTATGAGACATCATTGTAATGAGATGTAACCAAAATTAGGCTATCGGAACGAAGGACGTCCTTCAATGGCAAAAAAATCATTGAACTTATCTACATGATCTACATCGTCTATAACCACTAAATGGCGTGGAGAAGTTTTGAGCTCCTCTATGCCTTGATCAATGTGATCTATCTGCACCTCTATATGAACTAAGTATTTTATTAGTTTGGCTTGCAAGTAATTTAAATACCCTTTACTTGCGTTGTTCCTAACATCAAATAAAAAGCAAGGCTCACCAAAATTGGAACTCTTCTTAGTTCTTTGGCTAGTGTTGTCTTACCTATTCCACCCATGCCCACAATTCCCACGACCTTCACTTTTCCACTCTGCTGCTCTTGCAATGACATGATCTTTTCAAAGTCTTCTAATTTCTCTTCAAGGGCAGTTGGATACCTTGCCACATCCAAACCTGTTTTTCTAAGATTTTTAAGAACACATTTCACGACATCACCCAACAACTTCCCCTCGTTACTGTAAATTCAAAATATAGCCAACAAAACATTAGATGTATATCAATGCAAGTTAGATTAATAATATGAATAGAGAGGGCTAAGAGTTCCAAGTTCCAACCCATTGTAGGTTTCCAGTTCAAAACCACTTATCTTTGAGACGCCTTTGAGATCTTTTCTCCAGTCTTCAAGACTTTTGGGGTCGTATCTGCATTTATTTCCATGAATAGTTAGGGCTTGAACATATCGTTGTTAGGTCCCTATACTACTAGTGTAGCCCCTTACTGCTATTATTACAACCCCCTTATTATATTTTTGTGCCCATGTAGTCCCCATATTGTTATTATTGTGCCCTTACATTATTATTGCTATGTCAGCTCTGATTATATTATGACCCCTTAGACTCCAATATATAGAAATGATGTCTTGTCATTTGTATCATCCAAGAATTGTTCATTTGTGTAATGTAAAGGAGGTTTCCCCCTCGAAGAGGTTGATTTCTAAGGCGTTTATCTATATTTTCTATCTTTTTGTGAGCTGGTTTCATAACATTTGGTATCAGAGGTTTGGATTCTAGGGTTTCGCTACTCCAAACAGGTCATCATGGCATTTTCGCTATACCTATTTTTTTGCAATATTTCAGAAGCTAAAAAAACCCATTTGAGATGAAAGCGCACTAGACCTCGTGTCCAAATTTTAGATCTTGTTTCGCTATATTTTTAGAAATATAGTCCAAGACATTTAGGGTTTCTATAGGCTCCCGAATTACATCCTAAATAGGTTCCCTCGGAAAAATCGTCATAACTTTCTCTTTGAGCATCAGATTGAAATTTCGTAAGAATCTACAGAAAGCGGATAGACTGTACTTTTTGTGTATTGTTTTTAGGTTTGAAGCTCAAAACATTGATATGTGGAGCTCTGTACAAGTTCACTCTACTGAAAAAGTATATAAGCAGGTCATCTTCAGAGATTGGGCATAACTCTTTCTTGGAGAATCCAATTTTGATCAGATTGGTGGAATTGGAAAGAGGACGCAGAGGGCAACTGCAACTCGAAAGTTCAAACCTTGAAGATCATAAATTCCATAGTTATAGTCATTTCAAGATCGAGCTCCTAAAATCAAGAAAAAGCGATATGAGGAAGTTTGATAGCAAATATCTGGTAAATTGGATACTATAGATGGAACAATATTTTGATCTACATAAGGTGCAACTATTACAAAAAGTACGTATGTAATCTTTACATTTAGAACTGAATCAATTTTGATGGTATAAAGGGCTTTGTTCTTGTAAACCACTTGTCACATGGTCGATTTTCATGGAGGAAATGATAGCACATTATGAGGATACAAAGAGAAACACATTCTTTAGCCAATTGATAAATCTCAAACAAAAGGGTTCAATGGCAGAGCACATTGAGGACTTTCAAAAATTGAATATAAGGGTAAATGATATTCCAGAGAAGCAAAGGATTGATGTCTTCATAAGGACTTTAAAGGATAACATTCAACATGAGGTTCGTATTTGGGAGCCTGATTCATTGGAGAAGGCATTCAGGTTGGTAAGAAAAATTGAAAGTGAAATTATGGAAACAAGGAATCCCACCACTCACGACTATAATTATGGAAGGTTTTTTTCTCCTAACCTTCCATAACCTACAAGGTTTACACCACAACAATTGGAAGAAAAAAGAGAAAAAGGGCTTTGTTACAATTGTGATAGCAAATACACTAAAGATCATAAGTGTGCTGAGAAGAAATTATTTTACATAGATTATGAAAAGGAAGAAGAAAAGGATCAAGAAATATTAAAAGAAGAGGATATACACCAGGAACGAACCCCATAGAAAGAAGAAATGAATCTCACCATATATTGTAAAGCATTGGCAAGAATTACCACTCCTCAAACTCTTAAGATAGAAGGACATATCAAGAAGAAAAAGGTTCAAGAAGTGAAAGATCACATCACAAAAGAAGAAATGAATCCAACCATATTTTATAATGCATTGGACGGAATTAGAACTCCTCAAACTACCAAGATAGAAGGAAATATCAATAAGAAAAATGTTCAAGAAGTGAAAGATCACATCGAGCATCAAGAAATGAATTCGACCATATCTTTTAATGCATTGGAAGAAATTACTACTCCTAAAACTCTCAAGATAGAAGGACATATCAAGAAGAAAAAGATTCAAGTAGTGAAAGATCACATCGAGCTTAAAGAACAAGTTCTCCAACTTCTAAAGGATAACACCACATTGGTGCAGAATCGAATGAGACAACAAGTAGGTCAACATTGCAGTGAAAGAAGTTTTGATGTAGGTGATTGGGTATTTTTATGGCTACATCTCAAGCAAGCTATTTATGAGAAGGAAATTTTGGCAATACTACATGCACTTAAGAAATGGCGACCTTACCTAATGGGAAGATACTTCAAGGTAAAAATGGATCATGATAGTCTTAAATACTTTTTAGAACAAAGATTATCTTTATAAGAACAGAAAAAATGGGTCACAAATATGTTTGGTTATGACTTTGAAATCATCTACAAAAATAGGAAGAAAAATGTTATTGCAGATGCACTCAGGAAGGATGAGGATATGGAAGCATTGTTTTGTGCTATTTCTATTATCCAACCAGATTGGATAAAAGAAACAAGGGATGAATGGAAGAAGGGATAAAAGTGTGGCCACTCATTCAAAAGTTGCAGAAGATCCTAGTTCAAACAATATTTCCAGAACTTGACGAGGAAGAAAAAATCATATTAGCACCTGGAGCAGTCATGGAAACAAGAACCTGATAGCTACGAAATCGATCAATTTCATAGTATCTCATCAAGTGGAAGAACTTACCTGCTGAGGATTCCACATGGAAGGACAAGATTTTATGTAGAAGCATCAAGAACTACTCAAGTATTAAGGACAACACTTTTTGAAGGAGGGGCATGTCAGGTCCCTATACTACTAGTGTAGCCACTTATTGTTATTAGTACAACCCCCTTATTATATTTTTGTGCCCATGTAGTCCTCATATTGTTATTATTGTGCCCCATGGAAGCCCACTATTGTTATTATTGTGCCCTTACATTATTATTATTATGTTGGCTCTGATTATATTATGACCCCTTAGACTCCTATATATAGAAAGGAGGTATTGTCATTTATCATCCAAGAATTGTTCATTTGTGTAATGTAAAGGAGTTTTCCCCCTCAAAGAGGATGATTTATAAGGCATTTATCTATCTTTTCTATCTTTTTGTGAGCTGGTTTCATAACAACCGTCCTGTCCATCTAAGCTGAGAAGGTTTTATGTTATAAAAGATAGGGATAAAAGGCACCACCTCGATTCGGCATATCGAGGAGAGAAAATGCCGATATGAGTAAGGGCGGTTCTGACAAAACCTTCAATTTGAGGAGATAATGACTCTCCCATGCATAATTCTTCCCTATCAAAAAATGGTTGCAATCCATGAAAAAGAAGATGATGGTAAGCATGGTTGGCAAAGGTGTTTTTAATGTCTAGGCCATAATGGTTGATAAACACATCGTAGTAGTAGCTAGCATAGTTACCAAGTTCAAATTTGAATTTGGATTCGAATTTGATTAGATACGATAAAAATTCGAATGAAAAATTTTAAATTAAAAAAAAAAAATCGACATTATACATCATAAATATTTAGAAAAATATAGTTTTTCTTCTACCCCAATAAAAAATATGTTCATTTTTTTTTAATCAATTTCGAAATTTAAATAATTTCTATTGATTTTGATTAATACAAACAATTTTAAAATGACAATTCACCAAAAAAACCACACTTCACTCTTAACGTAGTTACCGATCAAAGAGAAAATGACCTAGTACTCGTTTTTTTGAGGTAGCAAAAAATCACTTGATTTTGAAAAGTGGTGATTCAGAACAAACATTGTTTTTTTGGAGCATATTTTTGGCACTTTAAATTTTCTTATGTATCAAGTATGAACATTTTTTTTTTAAATGCTAATGATTTTCATGCTGATTTTGAAAAGTGTTGATGCAACATTAACACAAATTTTTTTAGAGGGCTTATTTTTACACTTTCATTTTTTTTTTTTTTTTTTTTTTTTTTTTTTTTTTTTTTTTTTTTTAATGTATCTAGCATGAACATTTTTTGTTAGTTTTGCATTTTCATGCTGATTTTAAAAAGGATTGACATTTGATGTAGCATCAACACAAATTTTTGAGGATTTATTTTGGACACTTAATTTTTTTTTTTTTTTTTTTTTTTTGTTAAAATTAATTTATCTAGTATGAACATTTTTTTTGGTTAATGATTTACATCTTGATTTTGAAGAATGCTAATGAAATATCAACCTTTTTTGTTTAGAGGGCTTATTTTTTACACTTTAAATTTTCTAATGCGTTAAGTGTAGATATATTTTTTTAATGTTAGTGATTTTCATGTTAATAAAAATAAATAAATAAAATCAATCAAAAAAAAAAACAAGAATTCAAATATTCAAAAATAAAAATAATAAAAAATAATGCAAAGAAAACAAACATTAAAAAAAATAGAACAATAAACAAAAAAACACCAAAAATAATACAATAATAAAACATAAAATTAAAAATAAAAAAACATGACAAAAACAAACAAACAATATATATATATATAGTATATATTATATATATATATATATATATATATATAAGAGGAACAAAAAACTACCAAATGTAAAAAATAAATATTTTTAATCGTAAAAATTTAAAATTCAAAAAGAAATAAAACAATAATTCAAATAAAATAAAAATATTAAAAAAATACGAAAGATTAAGAAAAAAAATAAAAATTTGAAGGTAAAAAAATGGAAAAAAAATATATAATTATTAAAGGAAAAAAAAACAAATTATATTAAAAAAATGAAACATTAGATTAAAAAATATTAAAAAACAAAAAAAAATATTGAACAGAAATATTAGAATATAAATCATTTAAAATAAATTTGAAAAAAACAAAAACAAAACAAACAAAAAAAATTGAAAAAAAAGTTGTGGGGTGGCAAGGGCCAATTCTGGGAACCAACCCCTACTGCCCCAGGGCCTGCTGGGTCGTGGGTTGGCCTTGAAAGGTAATGTACATCATTGTTCTTGTCATGAAATGACCAGTGTTCGTGTGCTTTTTCTACCATCTTGCTCCTATGTTATTTCAATATTTATCAAATGCACTGTGCAGTTCTTTCTATCGTGGTCTTGCTCCTATGTTATTTCAATATTTATCAAATGCACTATGCAGTTCTTTCTATCGTGGTGTTGACCAAGCCATAGGTGTGATTATGGCTTTGGTCTTGTCGTAATTTTTAATTCTGGAATAAATCGCATTAGTTATGCCTATCGCTGGTCATAGACAAAGACGTCAATCAAACCTTTCACATTGCATGGCTATATGTGCTTGGTCATGATTCCCAATGCGTCGCCCATCAAAGCCTTCATCGCTTGTTGTAACACAAAATAATATAGCATTGGTCACATTCATCAATTAGTTGGTGCATTTAACATGCTTCTGTTTACATCAATAGGTAGTGTGCATGGTTGACTATAGCATTTATATCACCTTCGCAATCTGTCATGATTCTAGTGGCGATGGCACGACATTGCTGATATTTTTTTATTATCACAATCCAATATATGGCATGCCCAATGCTCTGTTGTTCAAAGTTTCCAATGCAATGAATGCACATACGTTTTCCCCATCCTTGATATATCACACTAGCAGTGGCTATATGACCACACTACACTTGGAATATTACCTCAACATTCCTTTTCACGTAGCATTGCATGATTTATATGGTCATTTCTTCCATATATGTTTTTAATATGCTACTGTATACTGAAACCATGGTGTTATTTCCCTTTTCACTCTTGCTACAAACATGTTGTTATCATCGTAAAGATTGCCAATACATTCTTCTATTGGTACTTGATACACACTTTATAAGAAATACATATTCAATATACAACCATAACTTCGGCATTTTCTTACACATCCTTGTCCTTAGATTCTTAGTGGAGTTTTCCATCACATCTCATCATTACGCACACCTTTTATGATCCAAACTTACTCTATTCATGATTGTCGTGAGTGCCTTTAAGGCTATTGCTCCTTATGAGTGTAAACTTTGATATTTAATACAATTCTTCGCACCAACTATAGGTATTTGACATATAAGTAATGTTTTCAATTTTTTTTTTTAATGATTTGTATTATAATATTTTTTATGTTTTTTTTTAATTTTTATATTTTATATTTAAGTTTATTATTGTTTTATTTTCTTTTCATTTTTTATTGTTTTATTTTTTAACTTCAAAAAGTGTTTTTTATTTGTTTTTAATTTTTTGGCTTAAATTATGTTAATAATTTTGTAATTTTTTTGAATTTTTTTTTTAAATTTTTAATTTTTAATTTAATTTTTATTGTTTAAATTTTTCAAATTTACTAGCTAATTTATTTATTTATTTTTAATACATTTTATAGGTTTGTTTTTATTTTTTTAATATTTTTGTTATGTTTTTTTATTTTAGTGATACTTGTTATTATTATTTTCTAATTTTGTATTTTTGTTTTTCATTGTTTTTATTTTTTTTTGTAATATTGAAATTTCATTTTCTTGTATTAATTTTTGTATTTTTTTGAATATGAATTATTTGATATATTTTTTTTTTAGTTTTTATTTACAGTTGATTTTGTATTTTTATTTTCTTTTTTATTATTTTTTCTTTTCTTTTTTTAAGGTTTTTTAATCATATATTTTTTCCCATAATGTCATGTTTGAAATATTTTGAAAACTTATTTTTTTTTGTAGTCATAATCTTTGGTTTTAATTCTATGGTTGAAAAATTATCAATATTTTAATATGTTTCTAAGTCATGAATAATGCTATAGTTGAAAACAATTATAAGTATTTTTTCTCAAGTTCATGCTTGAAAATTGTTGGAAATTTAAAGATTTTCAGAGTCATGATATTTTATTTTTAACGTCATTATTAAAAAATGTTGAAAATTAACCCTGAAAAAAAAAAGAAGTTATTCCAACATTAACATCTTTTTTCAGGGCGTTTTTTGCACACAAAAATTTGTTTTTTACTGCCATTTTTAAAAAAAGTTGAAAATGTACCAAAAAAAAAATGTT
>APFE030538756.1:94490-111325 GCA_000404065.3 Pinus taeda | reverse complement strand
TGAAGGAAGAAGATGGAGGTAGAAAAAGGTATAAAGCTAGACTTGTGGTGAAAGGGTTTGCATAGAAAAAGGGTATAGACTTTGATGAGATATTTTCTCTTGTTGTGAAAATGACTTCAATCATAACTATTCTAAGTCTAGTAGCAACTGAAGATTTGAATCTTGAGCAGTTAGATGTAAAGACAGCCTTTCTCCATGGGGATTTGGAGGAAGAGATATATATGCAACAACCACAAGGATATGAGGTAAAAGGGAAGGAGAAACTAGTGTGCAGGTTGAAGAAGATATTGTATGGCTTAAAACAAGCTCCAAGGCAGTGGTATCTAAAATTTGGCAGGTTTATGTCTGAACAAGGTTATACTAGGTGTCACTTTGA
Source organism: Pinus taeda (assembly GCA_000404065.3). Lineage (NCBI taxonomy): Eukaryota > Viridiplantae > Streptophyta > Pinopsida > Pinales > Pinaceae > Pinus > Pinus taeda. The sequence continues at coordinate 110,949 of APFE030538756.1, read as the reverse complement.
TCATTGTGTTTATATCAAAAGGCAAAATGATGGCAGCTATATTATATTGTTATCATATGTATATGGCATGCTTGTTTTAGATTCTAACATGCAGGAAATAAATTTGCTCAAAAGGAAATGGCAAAATCATTTGCAATGAAGGATTTGGGTGCTACAAAACAAATACTTAGTATGAGAATAACTATAGATAGGAAGAATTGCAAATTAACATTGTCTCAAAGTGAGTACATAGAAAAGGTGTTGAAAAGGTTTAATATGCAGAATACAAAACCAGTTGGTATACCTTTGGCTAGCCATTTCAAATTAAGTAAGGAGGCGTGTCCCAAGACTCGGGAAGGAATGGCTCATTTGTCTAAAGTTCCGTATGCATCAACAGTTGGAAGCTTAATGCATGCAATGGTTTGCACAAGGCCTAATATTGCACATGCAGTGGGAGTTGTAAACAGGTACATGAACAATCCAGGAAAAGAACATTGGATGGCGGTGAAGTGGATTCTCAGGTATTTGAGAGGTACCACAAATCAAACATTATGCTTTGGTGGCTCAAAGATTTCTCTACAGGGATATGTTGATGCAAATATGGTAGGTGATAGAGATAATAGAAGGAGCACTACAGGATATGTGTTTACTATAGGTGGAACAACTGTCAGTTGGATCTCAAAACTGCAAAGTGTTGTTGCACTCTCAACAACAGAGGCAGAGTATGTTGTTGCTCCAGAGGCTAGTAAAGAAATGGTTTGGTTACAAAGGTTTCTAGATGAATAAGGTAAGAAACATGAGTTGGGCAGGTTATACAGTGACAGCCAAAGTGCCATACATCTTGCAAATAACTCTGCATTTCATTCTAAGAATAAGCATATACAGCTCAAGTACCATTTCATACAGTCAGCATTGGAAGATGGATAGTTGAAGCTAGAAAAGACACACACTAGCCAGAATCCTGTAGATATGTTAACAAAAGTTGTAACCAGGGAGAAACTGAGAATCTGCTCAGTTTCAATTGGTCTTCAAGTATGATGAAGAAGATGAGAAATAGCCAGGTCCAAAGAGGAGTCATTTTCTAGCAAATGAAGCAGCAGTGGAGTCACTATAATCAGTCTCCAAGTGGGAGATTGTTTGGTGTGGAGCCTGATTATCTTATGTATACAAAGGTATTGCTGCATGGGACCCCAGTTCAAAATGGGGCGGCAACTCCGCCTGTAAAATATTCATTGCAATGGGGGTCTAGTGGGGGGAAGTTGTGACCTTTTGGGACCCCCCTCTTGGCATTGGGTTTCGGGGGCAGCTCTGCCAAAGCTAAGAATAGATGTAAAATTGCCTTGTAAAAGTATAGTAATTTCTAGTCAATCTGGGCCGTTCATTAGGTGGACAAACTGATGGTAGAAGTTATGTTTAATTTAGGGGTTTTGTGCTAGAAGTAAACCCCTCGCTATATATGAGGGAATTGTATTGCATCTATGTACATCTGAATATCTGTATTCTGAGTGAGGAAGAGAGAGGAGATTGAGAGCAAAGTGTTGGGTTGTGTTATATTCTTTCCACATAGTTAATAGGGGGTTTGAGGGGTACCCGTAACCCCACTTTATGGGGTCTGGGGCAGCGCCCCGGAAAATTTTGGTTTTGGACCCTATGTTAGGTTGGGCGACCCCATATGGTTTTGTGCATGATTTTCGCACAATGTTTTTGGACGCGATGGTTTTCCGGTCCATGGTTTTGGACCGATGGTTTTCGGTCCATGGTGATTGGATGCTTCGGCATGTATAAATATGTATTGTAACATTGAAAGGAACATAACGAAAAATCAAGCTGGTAGTCTCGGTTTTGGGATCCAGTGGGAAATCTCTGTGTATATGTGTTTTATGTGTTATGCTCTCGCATTTTTAATTTTTCCTGTGATTTAGAATTCATATGCAGGTAATTTCTGTATGGGGTTAAAAATTACACAAAGAGGGAGTTATAGTGGATCTGTTGTAGGTTGTATCTCTTCAGTTTGCTGGATAATATAAAAAATAAGGACTGGTTGTTTCTCCGTGGATGTATCTCAAACTAGGTGAACCACGTATATCTGTGTCTCTCTTGTTTTATGCATTTTCTATGTTTATATTTCTGCATTATTTTATATGTTCCATTGCTCCATAATATATAATTTTCTAACACTATCTTAGCTGGGTTGACCATTAATCCTTGTCTACACACCACATGGCCTAGCAATATTCCGAAAGGAACACAGAAAAAACATTTCTTCAAATTGAGCATGATTTGATACATCCGACATGTATCCAGCATCAATCATAGGCTGGCTACATGGTGTTTCACCAGCCAAAACAATGTCCAATCGTCAAAGTATACCTCCATAAACTTGTGAATGAAGTCCTTAAATGACGCGATGACTACACATGAAATGATCATTGGTGCATTCTTCAATCCAAAAGGAATTATGGTATATTAGAAGCACCCCCACTTTGTGGCGAAGGTCATTTTACTTCTATCCTCCGGTGCGATCTTGATCTGATGGTACCCTGAGAACCCATCTGTGAATGAATATGCTTCATGTCCTCCTACATTATCCAACACTTCGTCGGTTAATGGAGTTGGAAAGGGATCATGCATGCAGGCGTCATTCAACTTCCTAAGATCTATGCATATCCTTATTTCATTATTATGCTTCTTTTCCTTCACTACTATTGGGCTCACCCAATCAGACTCTTCTATTAGTTCAATAATACCCAACGCAAACATTTTATCCAACTCCAATTGGACCCTTTCTTTATAATTTGGATTGAGGCAGTAAGGCCTCTTCTTGATCAGCTTTGGATCTGGTTTCAACATAATTTTCATAACTCCCAAGTCCCATATTATCCCCTTTAGGTATGAGAACTTCGTAGGGAATAAGTCCTGGTATTCACGGAGCAATTTAGTGACCTTATCTACTATTGTGTCATCCCAATAGTCCCCAATCTTTGAAAATTTTAGCTCTACCTTCATTCCAATGTTCAGTTGTCTTGTTTTTAGTGGCGTAGTGATATCTAGATTTTCAATTTGTAAGCCTTCAACATCATGGTGACCTTCAGTCTCTAGGATATTAATATTCCTTGGGTCCTCATCCTCTTCTTTAGTAGTCACATTGTAGCATTCCAGCGTGTGCCATAGCTAGGTGGTCCATTCTGGTTAAATTAAGTCCAAGGGATCCTGTGGTACTCTGAATATTGTTGCCTTGACTTCCTGCAATGCCTCATCAATAATTTCAAACCCATCCTCAAAACTGAACGTCATCAAGAATCTCTGTTGCAAAATTTCCCATTCTTGAGTGCCACGGTAGACCTCTATTTCCAAGTACCAGTTCATCAGTATTACATCTAAAGTATGATGAAACAGATGCACCCATTCAGGTTAAGGCTCTACTCAATAAACCTTAGTCCATTTGGCCAAGTGATCGCACGGGTCATTCCTTCCATAATATTTTTCTATTATTCGAACTTGTGGGTGACCATACCGCAATCTCATCATTTTCTGTACACGTTCCAATCATCAAAACTGTCATTGTGTGTACCCCACCATCTCATAGATGTAGCACCCAATCTAAGGCCTGGAAGCAATGCTTCTCTGGAACTTCCCTTTCAAATGCATCCAAAAATTTATCGACATTAGTTAAACCATGATAGTAAGGCAGACTTCTTATCTCCGATGATACATAACGTAGTGACTTGGTCATCATATTACAATGCAACATATATACTTCATGCAGTCGGTTTTGCTAGTGCTCCAACTCCTCATCTGAATCTGATGTGTAGGAACTTTCGTGGTCCTAGGCAAAGCGTCCATCTGCTGTCGGGTTCACCCAATCCTGATCTCGCGTCATTGTCTTATAAATCTGGTCCAAATCATCATCACTTTCATAATCGCGGACCGGTTCAATATAGCACGGTCCTTCTGCAGGGTCAAGGGGCACAACTACCTGGAGAGCTTTCTTCTCAAATATCATCTTCCGCTTCTTCAAATTAATTACCCCATTTATGTTAGTATCCCAATCAATCCCAAGGAACGCAGGGTAAGGATTGTTGTCATCCACAATCTCTATCACTTCAAAATCAGGCAATGCGCTCGCACCCTCAATATCAAGTGTCACTCCCTACAACCTTCCCATTGGGATGATTTTATGCTAATTTTTCATTCTTAGTTGAATCGGAGACCACTGCAGCGTAGGTCTCCCCATCCTCTCCCATGTCTGTTTAGGCAAAACATTCGCGTCCGACCCTAGATCTAGAATAACTTGATCCATCTCATATTCCCCTATCTGCACAGTGAGCCTCATCTCACGCGCCATTCTTGCCTTATGCTTATCAATCTTCCTAACTACGCATGTCCATCAGGAGCATTTTCTTTTCTGCTGCATTTATTTATGAACTCCTATAGTCCTTTCATAGCCTTGCTATCATAGAGAAACTTCATACAGGTCTCCAAGAAAGTAGTAAGAATGGAAGAGTCCATCTCTTTGGCTAGCTTATCCTGACTTCCTGAGGTAGATGCCTCAACAAAGCTTTTCTTTGCTTCCATAAACGTTTCCTTTGTGCATTCTAGATAAAAACCTGATCTCCTTTTTTGGCGCTTTGCAAATCCATTCACCTTCTTCAGGCTACTTCCCCTTATCTTTGCTTGTCGCCATTTTGCTTCATAGCACAATATTTACCTTAGGATCCTCCTCAGGAGGCTCAGCCATCATCATCTGCAAGTTCTGGTTGACTGCTGAGGCTGCACCCCTTTTTCGTGTATCTTAGTAATAATACAAGGAAATCCTCCATCGCATGGTCAAACTGAGTACAATATCAGCAAGATAGATGTGTCTAGTTTGTGTAGTCTCATGCATAGTGTCTTGGTCCTCCACAGTTGTAAAAAATGACCTATCCCCGACCTCCACCAGGTCCTCCTCCACCTCAGCCTTGTCTGCGCCCCTGATATTCACTTCGCGCTCCCCCAGCGCCTTGGTCCATAAGGCAGGTTTCTGCTTGCACCCTATATGCAGTCATTCTATTTATCATTAGCTCATAACCATAGCAATTACACTCATCATGACCCACTAATTGACAGAAGTTATAGAACAGCTGTTACGGTGTCTATGCAAATTTATATAGCAAATGGCAATTGTTTGTCAAATGTTTTCTAGCTACGTGATAGATAGCAGACCATAGCTCGGCCTTTGTGCTTGGCCCTACTGGAGCTTTTGGCCTCATAGGCATTGGTCCCCCTCCTGCAACATAATTTGCGAAGACTGGACAATGATATTTTTCATGCCCCTAACTTTTGCACTTTAGGCACCAAACTTCTTCGCGCACCTCTCACTGAGTTGCTTTATCTTTCTTCAAACTCTGAAATTCTAGGAACATTTTCTGCAACTAGATGTGAATTTGATGAACCCATAAATTAACATCTTGCATCGGTTTCTTGCGTAATCTCATTGCAATATCCAAGGCTTCTTCCTGGGTTCCAATCTTTTGTTATGACAAAGAAACCCTTAGATGAGGCAGGAGAAATGCTACAAACCATTCCTGGTGCTTCCCATCAATATGATTCATGTTGGCTAGGCGGATTGTGCACTTCAACCTTTGATCCAAATCCCAAGGTGTCTCGCCAGGCTTCATCTTGATCTCCTTGAATCCCATAATTAACTGAGCTTTAGATTTGGGCTATTGAATCCCTTATTTAAGGCGATCTGATTATCTACTAATGCAGTCATCGGATTATCAGTGCAGTACTTAATGTACCATGTTAGCGCACATTCCTGTAAAGCAGTAACCAACATTTCTTTCTTCATCTGATCATCTATAATACTATGAGATTCCCATACAACCTTTGCGACAAATCAAAATTGGTCTGGGTCTTGAGTTCTTGACCCCTTGAACACCGGAAATTTTACTGAATTCGCCATATTAGATGGTGGTAGAGGTGGCGGTGGTGTGGGTGAAGGCATATGCAGTGGAGGTGGCAGTGGTGTGGGTGAAGGCATATGCGGCAGAGGTGACAATGGAGGTGGTGTGGGTGGATGGGGTATTCATAGGGACCCTTGTATTATCAGTTGAATAGTGCTCTGCAGAGAAGCCTATGTTGCTTCCTCATCGTCACTCAGAGGAGGTCCAATCAATGGCCTATATTTAAGGCCTATCTTCCCTCTATCCCTAAATATCTTTCCATTTCGCATAGCTTAAAACATCAAGGTAGCTACATAACCCACTTTTCACACAAGAACATCTTAATCCAAGTATTTAAAGACCTTAAATACTTACCTCCCTTGAAGAAGCAGTGCTCTGCTTCGCTGTAACTGACCAAATTATTGACCACAAACTTTGTCATGAATCCTCGTATGATACGATTGACAATGTGTGCGATCTTATATTCAGAGGCTTCTAATCTCAGTACTAACTCTGGCGTCCAGACTATTGGACCGTCAAGCCTCCACCTTCCTTGGCCGTCTGCCAATTTCGTGATCCACTCATATAATTCAATAGGGAAGGAACAGAAGAAGATTTTGTGTATCTCTATGTACATATATGTGTCCAACCACTATTCTTTCGTCAATTGTGGATTCCTGTTCTCTTGCATCATGAATTCATGGATCCTTCTATCCAACTAGTCCTCGATCTCCTTCTTAGTTGGATTCCAGTGATGCAACATCACACATCTCTTTATGCAGATTCTGGTCCCAGCAATGGAACCATTTGTTGGCTTGATGGGCCCTGACCCAGGTTCAATGTTAATTAGCCAAGAAAATCCCAACACTACTAACCCTTTCAGCATCAATCCATGGAGCGCAGGCTGAAGTCTCACCCGAAGCAGTATGGGGGAATGTAGGAACCACGTTTCCGCACCCAGAGATGGTAGTGATGTCGTTTTATACCCTAACCCTTCCTTCGCACAGGTTGATAAGCCTTTTAGGGTTTATCGATATACTTCTCTTATCCATCCTTTAAACCTTCGTGAAGGTCTACGATTGTTCTTCACATACCCTAGATAGGCGAATCAAATACTTACATGCCTCTATAATTATCCTTAATTCAGTTTTACCCAAATTAGCTTAAGTATTGAATAACTTCAGCATGTATTAAGATGATCTTCGCATAAACATATGTTCTTACTCGCATTCATATAACAAAGCAAATCATACGGATTTGTGCATCAATGCAGCATTAAAACATAAACTCAGTATTCATCATAACATAATCATATGCATTTATAACAGAAGTAAAGTGTATCATACACAGATAATTCTAGAATAATTCTCTTTATTTATGCTTTAGATCTTCCTTACAGAATCTAACCACCCTGCGCACATAGCTACAGGGGTCTGCACACTCAGCTGTGGACTTCTACCCTAGGCCTCTGTGCAGACAACTGCAAAGCCTCTTTCCTACGATAAGACTCTTCGCTCTTAGCTCTCACAGACCCATTACATTCATCAATGACTCCATTGAATTGAACTGAGCTAAACTGACTTAGACTCTTCTAAGACTTCCCTTTTTATACAATCCCGTGGTCCGCGGACCATGGGTGGATCTCTTAAAGGTGACACAAGCTACATAAACTAAGGGCAAAAGCCTTTATGATTATTTACATCTTCACACTCCACAACCACAAAATGGAGAGACTTTACACTTCTTATGCAAAAACTTAGGCTTTTTGCCCCAAAACTTGGGCTTTTAACCCCAAAATTGACCCTAGGGAACCCGTTCCCAATAACTTATCTTAATCTACTACCTGTTTACTTATTTGTGTGTGTTTAAAATGGTATTAGAGTGGGAAAATTTTGGCCCTGATCCAATTTTATCCACTAGTTTTATGGTTAGTTCTATTGTCATTCCTGCCTCCCTGAAAATATACCATTTAGGTAAGCCTACAACATTTTTCATTCCTGCACTCTATGCATTCTTTCATGCCATAATGCTGGAACCCTGTGTGTTGTGTGGTAGTCTCTCTACATGATCTGAAAAATTGAGTGACTCGCTCCCTGCCATCTTTGTCTAGGACCATTTCCTCTGTTATTATTTCCTTGTTTTCGAATGAATTGGATTGGAGGAAGAGTGACACTCTAACAAAATTGCAGTCTGCTAAGAGGAAAACCTCCCATCCAAGGAACACACAACAAAAACATCCTTTGCAAGTCACGGCTGAGTCTTCCATTTATGTGTGCTCTCTTACAACAACGTTGAAGGTAGGAACATGAATTAAAATGCATTGGTACAGTGTATTGGTCCTTGCAAAAATGTTGTGTGTTGAATTCTATTTTAATATGGTGTATGGTATTTGAAGGTCGGTGCATTGATAATCCTACCATAGTAGTTTCATTTCAATATGAATATCAAACCCAAGCATATATATTTGGAACTGTGCATTGAGATCCATTTTTGAAGAATGTAATGGTATGCATTTTGAATTGCATTGTAATGGTATGTAATTATATGTTCATTGATTTTTCTATTGAACACCGAATCATGTGAATTATGTTTGAATGCTAAATTTCTATGCATTAATCCTTGAATGCCAAAGAAGTGAGATTTGTATTGGAGTTGTTATGTGCATCGCACATATTTCTCTATGCATTGAATTTTGTGGGTAATCCCTGCATTGAATGTATTTGATATATATTGTCTGTGCTCTATGTATCGCGGGGGCTTCATTGGGGAGAAATACCATACCACATGAATTCATATTGGAGGATATATATTGACGAAAAAATGACAATATACTGAGAAAATAATAGGGGGTAAAGGGTTTTTATATTGACAGGTATAAAAAATGGAGTTCAAACTTAATGAAAACATATAAATGAGTATAGAAACTGTTAATAAAAAAATGGATACCTACAATATATAGTGAAAGTAGGGGTTTTTTAAATTGTGAAGGTGTATTGGGTTCATATTGGAGGGGGGTTAAATAATGTGATTTTTAGAGGTATTTTCCAATATGTAGTCAAATTAAGGGTATTTTTTAGTATGCCATGAACACACGTGCTATGTCAAAGGTTCATTAAGTGAAGCCCCTATTCTATGCATACATTGGGCTTCTTCTTTGACCTTGAGTAGTCACCTTGAAAGGTCATCCCCACAACTTCCATAGTTGCATGCTAGGCTTGACACAAAGAGGTGTAAATGACCACTTCCTTGAAATGAAGGGTGTGACCACTCTGATACATAACAATAATTTCAGTTTCATATATAATCCAGAGAATATTCAAACAAAAGAAGAAAAAACTAATAAATTTCAATCCTACCAAGGAGGACAAATTGATAGAGAGGATTGCATTTGAAGATTCGGGAAGCTATTGCTATTAGAGTAATAAGAGCCAAATGTGCATTGTACAAATGAAAATAATCATATTTTTTTTTATTTTTACTAAGACAATGTCCAGAATTAATGATTTGTTAGAGTTATTAAGCACACTAATGTTGTGTACTGTTGAAAGCATAGTTAAAATCAACAAGGGGACTCCTTCTAATATTCAAACTTGTTTACAAAATGCACAAGACAATCAATTTTTTACAGCTTGTGTCACAACTATAGTGAGATGACCTACAACAACATAAACATCATTTTGAACCTGTTATTGTTTAGAACAATCCTTTGTTTTAGTTTGAGATAAACTCCCATCAACTGTCAGAAAATGATCAAATTAGTGAAGTTAATGTTGATTCACATTCAATGTTCACTTCAAGCACAAATTTGCATGAAGATTTTCATGTTCAACTTGCACTTCCCAAGTTCATCATCAAACCTTGGGAAGATATTATCAACAACATAAACATAACTAGTTGTGGATATGACAAGGATGTGTCCTTTCATATTCCAGGCTATACCAAGCCAATTCAATTTTTGAGTGTTTGATTTCTTCGCGACGGTTCATCTTCACCTATCCCCCATAACAACAGATTGTCAAATTCCAACATTGTGATAGAGAAACCATATGAAATATCATTAGTTTGATATTCATCAATGTGAACATTATGGTCAACACACTCATCATTCAAAAAAATGCTTCAAAAAAAGCCTCCAGTAAGAATGAAGATTCACCTTAGATGGATCACTTTTTAGTAATGGGATTCAATAGGCAAGAAGATATTTCACTCATATCACAAGGTTTGTTCTTGAGTATTGAAAAGTATTGCAGTTGATTTTTCTTCATATTCTCACAGTGTATATAAAAGGGGGTGAATTTATTGTCATTTAGAAGTTTCAAAGATAAAACAAATGAGCCTGAGCCTAAAGCCAGAGTCAGCCATACCCAGATTTGGAGTTGTAGCCAAAGAAAAAGAATCCCATGAGCATGAATTTAGTTGGTGAAATTTCTTAAACCACTATAGGTTGAGACCTCCCTTTCTAGGTTGAGGTTCTCCCTTTCTCCGCAGGTTGAGACCTCCCTTTTCCAGATTAAAGGTCTCCCTCTTCAAAGCATTAGGGACACTTCCTCTAGCATAAGAATTTTAGCTTATTTCCAGATTTGGAATTGTTTTGGGAATCACACTAAAAATTCTAGGTTGAGACCCCAATGGTCTCCCTTTCCATGACATTAGGGGACACTTCCTCTAGCAGAATACATAAGCTAGTTATGGCTAGATTTGGAGTTGTTCCATGAATTGCACTTTGTTCCAGTGTTGGTGGTAATCCTCAAACCATTATTGATTGAGACCTCAAGTTCTCCCACCTATACCTCACTTTAGAGAGCATGTTCAGCTAATTGTTTCAATGCATTTTCTTGCATATTTGTAATTAGAGTTCTCTTCTTGAACTCGTATACACCCCTTCAAATTAAGGGGCAAAATATTGGACACCTAATCCACTAAGGGTTGGTGTGATGGAATGTGAACAATCACTGGAGTCTAAGAAAACTTGGAAAATGAAACCAACAATCATAAGGATGTATTATATGTATATCATTATGAATAGAATGAATTTGACACTTATATTAATCCATTTCCTATCTATTTTTATGTTTGTTTAACACCTCTGTTAGTCATACTTCACCATGTCATGACTTCATCCATTCAATACATCATCTTCGTTTGTTCTCTATTGATTGATGGGGATACATCAAGGCCCTCCTTTGATAGACTCTCTCTTATCAACTTCAACTCATTATCCAAGAGCTTGATCTAGGAACTTGTAGAGCCTAGGAGCTTGCAGTCCTTAGTGGTAGGCTTCCTCACAATCGATCGTGGGTTTACATCACTAACTCCCAATCAGTCAAGTTCACTAGTGTTCAAATTTAGCTCATATATTCACACTCACTAGTGGGGTCCATTTTAATTATTGTTGGGTTCCCTCATGTATGTTAGTGCTACACCTCAATGACCGGTAATCAGAGAATTTCTACCATGCTTAATATCATCTCATATATTCGCATGTCATAGATTTGTACCATAGGGGTTATGTTGAAGACTCTGGGTTAAGAACATTCCACTCTTATATGGAATCCTTCCCAAGTTTCATTGGAGTTATGTATTCATTTATGTATTTTCAGGACTACTCTAGGACACCTATTGTTTGTTATGTGTCCATAGTCTTATTGATGTATATTGTGACATAGATGCAAATTGTATTTTATAGTGGTTATGATATATTTGATAAGTCACATGGATCCATTATGTATTGTTTGTGGCCATGTCCTAGAATTACATGTCATGGATATGCAGTGTATTTTTGGCAACCATGTTCAATATCTCTTTCTAACCAAGCATGTGTAATCCCACCTTACATATATCATTAGCATAGATGAAACTTCAGCATGTGGCTTCTTCTGATCCTATTTCTTGGCTCTATCTCCTTCCCTCAATTTGACCTATGAGCTTAATTGTAATTCATTTCAGCCATACGTTACTCTTATGACCTCATGCACTAAGGGACATCCGTTATTAGCCTATTTTTCTCCCTAGAGTTAACACTTGTGAGTTCTTATATTTTTTACCATTTATATGAGCTTTCATTACTCTTTTGACATAGTTTTGTCCATAGCCACAGAGACACAATGTTTAACAGATCAGCTATAGGCCTTCAGCCCTAAGGAGCACCCTTCTTCCTAGCATTTGTAGTGGAGATTCCTTAGTTTAGCCTCTGTGACCATACCTTATGTTCTAGAGGCTTATGTTTCCTAGGAGATCAATTTGAAGCCTCATATTATCCTATCTCTTCAAGTTGGCCTCGGGGAATTATTGGAGAATGCTCCTAGCATCTCTTCACCCTAAACATCTACATTCACCCTCCTTGGAGACTCTATGGCTCTTTATATACTTGTCTATCCTTGAGAGTCTTTCTATAGTTAGAGTGAGAATTATACAGTCGTGTTGTTACCTTTCTAATTTAGAAATTGCGAGACATCTTATATTGAGGTCATGTTGCTCGAAGAGGGAGAGAATTTGTCAGAATCTGGAGAGAGGTTCCACCTGTGAAGGTATACATGTTGTATCATTTTGTTTTATGATTAATAGAAATGGATGTTCCCTTTCCTGTAAATCTTAATTTATAATCAATTCATCATGTTTATGTTTATTTGTTTAATTTGACGATATTTTGTTGAAGGCTATTTATGTTCCTTATTTAGTGGTGCTTGTGTGCAGTTCTAGATCTATTGTGGAGGACAATATCTCTTAGTTGGAGGGACTCTCTACATGAAACCCAACATCAATCACTAGTCTGTTAGAATTATAGGTTTTAGCTCAAACCCTAGATAGGGAACTACATGCAGGAATGATTGTTTGATCATATGGTTTGGGATATATTTATTTTTATTTTTATTTTTCCGATCATGTACTTTTTTGTTTGGTAGTCTTGTTAGGGCCATAAGACAACATAGAAATAACTCCTGATGGTTGTGTGTAAATTTCCATAATACGAGGTCAATGATGTCTTTTTGAGTTTCTACTCCTATAAAGCCTTTTATTTCCATACTTTATTTCCTCTCCCCACTTAGCCTCTTAATCCAAATACATTTTGAACCACCTCTTCCTCATTTTCTTGATAATCTGTCTATGTGTTTATTTATCTAAAATTATGAGATCAACAAGCTCGTATTTAGTTTTTAATTAAGGAATATTAGATTTGATATATAGAAATGCATATGTGCTGGTAATAATTTCATCTAGGATGTTATTGATACAATCTTAAGCCTCTATAGTAAATTCTTGAGAATAGTGCTCTAACCAAACCTTGGGTCCTTATGCTTGATCAACAGCTTCCAAAAGAGTGTCCATGTTATGAAGTTTCAATTTGGATTTCTATAACTAGGCCCTAAGCTTCTCATTTTGTAGAAAAAGCCATTTTTTCTATTTTAATAAAGTTTGATATGAACGGCTACAAATTTTAAAAGGTTGGGTCATCACAACCTTATCTCTTATCTTTGGTTTCTTCAATTTACAACTAGTTTCTCCAATGTGAAATTGCATAACATCCTCTTTCAATGGACAGTTTCCTTTGCTCTAGAATGGTGAGTTAGCCTCATAAGCGTAGGCCATATTAGTCTCCATCGACTCTGATTTGTTGTCACTGGTGATGTCGACATGGTAATCAAAATTTTGTTTTCCCTTTTCTCATTGTAGATCCCTTGTAGGATATCATCCCTAAGGCTTAGCCTATGTAATTGAGCCCCTTATACTCTTAACTACCATTCTCATAGTAATTGGAAAGATTGATGCTCTCGGTTTCATATTTCCTCCTTATGAAAATGGCCCCCATGGGATACTGATGTGGCTTATGTTGTATTTAATAATGATTTCAATTAGTCCTTGATGAAAGAGCAGATACTTTGGATTTTTCCTCTTTTGAATGTCTAAATCCATCCTAGTTATAATTTCTAACATAAATAAGGACATGTTCACCAACTTAATTTTTGTGAGGTACATTAGAATGTCGATGTGATAGTGGTATACCTTGCTACAGTGCCCCTCGCAAGTGATAAAATTCTGAACAAACTAGACTATGTCATGTCAGGATACAATGATTCTCTTCGTATCCACTACTTTAATTCAGGAAATGATGAAGGATCCTTCAAGAAGGGACAACAATTTTATTTAGGAATTTTGAGATTCTTATACCATTTCTTTCCAGTTCGTGGAAGCCCAGTACTTGCTTCAAGATTTTCTTCATTAACTATAATGATAAGCTTCCAAAGTAAGGATTTGGATCTATTAAATGTACTATAAAATTCTAGGGAAACTTGCGTATCATGCTATTGGAATTTCTCCAAAAATGTGATCCACTCAGCTTCGAAAAAAATGTCCCATATGGCCTTGTTAGCTCAAATTGCTTCTATATCCATAGGTTTAGAATGCACCATTGTTCCTCCCATACTAACCTATTGTTCCCCTACTCTTCCTTTGTCAAAATTCTTCCTGTATAGTTTATATATCACCTCGTTCTCCTGACTTTATGTTGCATATATCAAATGAACCATGTGTATCTCCTCATGATGGTTTTCAAACCAAAGATCATAATAAATCTATCATTAATGACCACAATCATTTCCCAGTCACCCACATGCGAAATGACATCCACTCTACTTGCGCCATAATAATCTCAACTCGCAAGTACTATCGATTACGTGAATGGGGGCGCTACAAAATCAAGCCTCGTGCTATGAAAGATGACACAAGATATGAAATGATCATTTCGCTGCGAAATCAAGGTGGAGTGGTAATGCACCAAGTGTAGGTGAATTAGCAATGTGCAAAGTGGCTTGGGCTATTATGAGCTTAAAACAAGTTTTTCAATAATGACAAAAGAGCATAAGGTCAGTGCATAACAGTAAATTTATATATAGGAATAAGGTTAATTAATGTGAGTTGTTAATTAAAGTGAGCTAGGAGTCAGGTTAGAAAGGTGATTACAAATTATAAAATTAAGGGAAGAGTAGGAGGGAAAAATAGAATAGGTGGAATGTAAGGGTTTAATGAGTTAGAAGGTTAAACATATAAATGAGTAAAATATAATTGGGCAATTTTAATATGCTACTAGCTCCTATAAACTCCTTAGAAAGAAACTAAAGAGATGATCAAAGAGTACTTGACCCATGATAAATAGCATGCAATAGATAGCCATGCCATTCTTTTGTTCTCATTATGTGGTTTGGTCTTGAAAGATAGCATTAGAGAGATTATAGTCATAATCAATCCCGTGAAATCATATCCAAACAACATATTCACATCATGTGGTGTGTTATCACTATATTCAACCTCTTTTAAAACTAGTTTACCTCTATGAATTTTGTCCTACATAACCCTTATTCATTATATTAACATTTCCCTTATCATATGGTATTCCTATAATTAAAATCACATACCCAAATCTTCCCAACAAAAATATTCATGATATGATAACCCAACATTAAGATTATTATAAAACCAATCATTATAATTTATAATCACTATTACATAAAATTAAAAATAATAATTAGAAAATATTATTAATTATAATTTATAATTATATTATAATCTAAACGGGTATTAAAAAAAATTATAAATAAAAGTTAAATGCAATGATTACAATATAAATAAAATATAATAACAATTAAATAAAGATAAATTAAATTAAATAAAAAACAGACCACATTAAATTAATAAAATAAACTCTTTCTCTCCCATTTACTTTGTCATGTTCATCATTCACGTTTTCTTATTGTTTAACACCAGACTTTGACTCCCCAATGAAAAAGCATGTTTAAAGCTTAATGCTCATGTGTATTAAATGTTATTGGCCCAAACTTTGACTCCCCAATAAAAAAGCATGTTTAAAGCTTAATGCTCATGTGTATTAAATGTTATTGGTTTTACATATTTGAATTTTGATTGTCCATTCGTTTTGTTTCAGACTTGTTAGAAAGATAAGAATTCAGCGGCAGTGAAGGCACTGGAAAATAATTTCACTTACATGAATTTTTTTTATAATTTAAGGTTTTTGTATGGTCGGAAAACTTTTAACAGAAGTTACCAAATGTAAAATGGAAAACAATTAAATGTAAAAGCCAAAAAAATTTCATATAAATGTACGTTAGAGTTATATTCTAAGAAGTAATTTAAGGTTTTTGTATAGTTGGAAAGCTTTTAACAGAAGGTACCAAATGTAAAAGGGAAAACAAGTAAATGTAAAAGCCAAAACAATTTCATATAAATGTACGTTAGAGTTATATTCTAGGAAGAGATTAACAATGGGTGTTAATCTATTTATTATAATTTTATTTTTGTTGTGTTTTATCTTAAAACTAAATTTCATTTATATTTTATGATTGTGGAAAAGTAATTTAAAAGGCTTGATGGGTTGAAGATTTGGACGAAACTAATTAAATAAACAGATTCTTGTTACACTAAAAATTGTCACCATGACTATTTGCAGTTAATATGGCTCCATCAATAGTCATATTATCCTCCTTGTCAAGCCTTATACCTCTGCTCTCCATGTCAAACTTCAAGAAAGAGAGAAAGTCAATAAA
>APFE030538756.1:54645-71990 GCA_000404065.3 Pinus taeda | reverse complement strand
TTAATTGTCTTGTTTGTCACTAGAGAGTCTTAGGCTCCTAGGGAGGTTAGTTTTGTCAGCAAAAATAACTCTTTCCGCATGACAATTGTGTATTTAATTTAGGGAGAAAATAACTATTAACTTTATTTTTATTGAGCGAAGTTATGAAAAAAATTAATGGGAAACTAATTTCCTCAAGTATAAAAGGAATGTAAATGATCATTAGAGGGGAGATAGGTTAGGATTTGAAGAGTTTTGGCTAAGCTTTGGAGAGCAGTGGGAGACTTATGACTACTATGGTTCCTACACACATGTTGTGTGAACCATATTCAAGAACATTGTAAATCATTATGCATTCTGACAATTAATGTTCATTTCATTTATTTTAATTTTTTGCATTACATTCTGTGAAGTGAATAATTTAAATAGATTAAACTAATTAGATGATAGATTGTTCTACATTATTCAATTTGGTTCCTTTTCTACATATTTATACTATTGAAATTTTCGACTTAGCATGTTTCTACGATTGGTTGTAGGTTGGATTTACAATGCATGACATTGATATTTAGTTGTAACCTTCACAATAAACATTAATCTAAATTAGAATTTTGTGATTATTTTCTTCTTGTGATTATTTCTTTATTTTTCATTTACTTCTTGGTGCATATAAGGATGTGAGGGTTGAATTGATGACCATCATTTCTTGACAGCTATAAATTGAATAATATACCCTCATGTATTATACTATCTAGGGTTTTATATTCAATGTATTTATCTCATTTGTGTAAATAGAAATTCTACAATACTTGATATTGAGATTATTTTTATGCACTTAGTAGATATAATTTATTACAAGGATTATATGTGTTTTACTTTTTTCTTGTATTTCCTTTTCTTTATTTTGTTGTGTTTTTTTATATTATTTATCATAATTAAATTCTAAAGTTTACATTAAGTTCGAGAATCATTTATTTACAGAAATTTTATTTAAATGTTAAAGCCTAACTTCTCTTTCTTTTGAAAACATTTTCATATCATTAATCTGTCTATATGTTTATTTTCTTATTAAACATATTTTTGGAAAAATTACAGGGAATACCCCCTGAGGTGAAGGGAGGCAAGCCCTTTTAACTTGAATAAAGAGGATTCATATCCTTAGTGAGTGTGTCTTTGGATTGAAATCTGGGAACCAACAAGCGTTATGAAAATTGTGCCAGAAATAAACACATATTTTTCTCTCCCTTTTTTTCAAACTCTACTAGTTGGAATCCTAGTTTTGCATCACAAACCCATACAATTGTGCCCTGAAGCGTTTTCACAATTGCAAGTTTCTTATTCCTAGTGATGTTAGCTAGTACCTAGGTTTCTAACATCACTAGTCTCGATAGCACTTGGAAACTAGGCTTTCATTGCCATATCTTCTCATTAAAAAAAAAAAAATCCTGATAAAATGGACCTGAAAATTTAAGAGTTGTATACAATAGTGGAATATCCATCCTCCCTATTATTTTCATATCATACTTATTTTCCAATCCCTTAATGAATTCTTCCTTAGATTAGGGTTCTAATATAGCCTCAATCGATTTCCATTAGCCACTAATGATGTTTGGCCTCCAACAATAGTATGGATACTTACTAACCCATTATTAATTATAGTTTCGATATCATATGGCCCCAACCAAAAAGTGTATAATTGACCCATGTCATCCTTATATCTAGAGTCAAGCAAGGGAGCTAAATCCCCCTCTTTGAACTTTTTCTTCTTTATAAACTTGTCATGCAACCTTGCACATTGTTGTTGCGCAACAATTGTCAAATGAATGGCATCTTGGTGAATTTCATCAAGTTCGTTGAGTTGGTGTAGTTTCTATTATTGTTCCTTTTAAAGATCCATCCCTATCTGTAAAGTTTTCCTCAATGTCTTGATCTTGAACTCGATAGGGAGAACAACTTGTTTCCCATACACAAGCTCATACAAAGTAAATCCAGTGACAT
This sequence comes from Pinus taeda, assembly GCA_000404065.3. NCBI lineage: Eukaryota > Viridiplantae > Streptophyta > Pinopsida > Pinales > Pinaceae > Pinus > Pinus taeda. The sequence goes on along the minus strand of APFE030538756.1, from coordinate 70,013 downwards.
TATTCCAAGTGGTTTTGTAAGCCCACAAGGATTCTAGAAGCTTCTCAGCCCAATCCTTATGATTTTGTTGCATGGTTTCGGTATAAATATTTTCTAGAACCTTGTTGGTGACTTGAACTTGTTTGTTTTCCTATCTAAAATAAGGGATAAACATTTGATGCTTAATTTTGAATTTATCGATGATGGACTGTACAAGCTTTGATGTAAACTAAGTTCCATAATTTATAACAATCTCTCATGGAATGCCAAATCAAAAAATATATACTCATATAAGAAATCAACCACAACCTCCTTAGTTTCCCTTGGTAAATATTTTTCTTCCACTTGCATGGTCACATATTCAATACATACCATGATGTATGCTTTCTTCTTTGATGGTGGATTGATTAGTCCCGCAAAGAAAAGGACACAATTCTCAAAGGGATTTAACATTATTTGTGGTTGAAATGGAATTGCATCATATTGTTTTCACTCCCACATTCTCTAACATTTGTCACAACTTTTGACATGTTTCTTGGATTCACTAAAAAAAGGTGGGCCAATAGTACCCTTATCATAAGACTTTGTTTTTGGTTCTCTTATCTATGAAGTGTCCTCCACATGGCATGTCATGACAAGCCTTTAAGATGGCATAGGTGTCATATTCCTGGATGCATTCCCTGATGGGATGATCAGGCCCCATTTGGAACAAGTACCCTTGGATCCAAGAGTACATGGCCCTATCTATGATGACTTTTAGTCACTTTCTAGGTGAGATATGTTATGGATGTTTCCCTACAACCAAATTGTTAACTATATTTGAAAACCAACATTCATTAGTAGACAAGGAAAATAAATGTTCATCTGGAAAAAAATATTTTGTAGAGTCAAATTTATCTTCATTGTGAAGTCGCGATAAAAAATCAGAAACAACATTTTCTTTTCCATATTTATCGATAATAGTAATATCAAACTCTTATAGAAGAAGTAATTACCTAGTCACTCTGCCATAAGTTATGGGTTGATTCATGATATATTATGTGGTAGAGTGACCAATGTGTATCTAGTAATATAGTGACAAAATTTGTTAATGGCATGGTGTGGCATGTACTACATCAAGGAATTATTTTTAAAGTAACCAATTTAACTCGGCTGGGGTTAAGTTTTTACTAACATAATAAATAATATATGGATTTTATTCATCATTTTATCCTAGTACATCCCCAATATTCATATTGATGGCATCAGTATTGATGTGAAAGGGAAAAAACCAATTACGACCTTGTAAAATGGGAGTGATGGATAATTTCTCTTTAAGTGTATCAAAAGATATCTCTAGAATTGATCATTCCAAGAAAAATATACAGTTTGTGTTAAAAGGTAGAATAGTGGGGAAGTTATCTTAGTAAAATTATCTACAAATATTCTATAATATCTGGGATAACCCTAAAATTTGCAGACATAATTTTTTGTAGTTGGGTTGCTAGCTTAATAATAACTTCTATTTTAGCAAGGTCCACTCTAATCCTTTTAGAGGAAACATGATGCCCTAACATGATCCCTTGATTAATAAGCACACGAAATTTCACATCACTAAGAGAAATGTTTGTCTCCTGACGTCGAATAAAAAATTTCTCTAAATTACTCAAGGATTATTCAAAAGTCTCTTCATAGATGATGAAATCATTCATGTATATTTTGACGCATTCATTGGTTAAATCAGAGAATATTCCAAGAACAGGTCATTGAAAAGTTGTTGGATAATTAAATGATCCAAATGAGAGTACTTGGTATGTATATGTTCCCCATGGATAGGTGAAAGTAGTATTTTCTTGGTCCTTAGGGGCTACCTTAATTTGATTGAGCCACTAAATCCATCAAGGAAAGGGAAAAATTTCTTCTCGGTTATGGTATCGAAGACTTGATCGATGAAGGTTAATGGAAAATAAATTTTCATGGTAAAATTATTTATCTCCCAATAATCCACACATACTTACCATTTACCACTCTCTTTGGGAAAGATAACTACAGGAGAGACCCACTTATTATCATAAATAAAATAAATAAAGCTAGGATTAAACAATTTTTGCAACTCTTCCTTAACAATATCCTTTAAAGTTGGGTTCATATTCCTCTAGGGTTTCCTCACTAGATGAGTATCCCTTTTCGTATAAGTATGATGAGTACATATATTAGGAGAAATTCCTTTCATATTAGTACAATCCCAGAGAAAAGGACAAGTATTTTTCTGAAGTACCTTTATAAGTTTCTTTGGTTACGAGGATTTTAAGTGGGGATTTATATTGAGAGTTTTTCCAAGATGGATTTCAATAGCCTTAGTCTAGTTTCTAATATCATTCCTTGTTGGAGCCATCACATCCAATTGTTGCATTAATTTAGCATCTGAGCATGTTTCCTAAGAGAGTTTCCACAAGACTTAACCATATGGTGAAGGGTGGTTGACATGAGGATTAGTTGTAGTAGCATAAATTGGATCATATTTAGTGTCTTCCTTAAAAGTAGCAGCATGTTCAAGGGTCAAGAAAGGGCTATTGGATTCTTCAGCAATATCTTTAGACCATACAGGGTTTTCACATTCTAGTGAAGGTTTGAAAGGGGGATAAAGTGTAGGTTTTTTCATGGAATTCCTATGTGAAATAGTGATGTCCCCAAATCTAGAATAAATTTAGGAATTTTTTATGGCTAGCTAGGGTCTACCTAGGATTAATGGATAGCTTATAAGGTTAGCCTTAGGTAGGATAATTATGAGGTTGAATGGATATTCCCATGAGTGTATAGAAACCATGATTTCTTCCACGACTACTTCTAGCTTGATGGTAGATCAATCAACTAGCTAGAGGAAGGTGGAAATTGGTTGTATATTTGGTAACCCAACCCTTTCCATGGTTTCCCTGGTCATGGCATTAATGGTTTACCCTATGTTAATTAAAGTATTAGATATATGGATATTATTAATATTAATTTTCATAATGGGAATCCCAGAGTCTCCATATTTTTTAATGAATATCTTCCTTAACATCAAGTCACATAATTTCCCTATGACCTGGAATATATTAGGGTCCTTCTTCATTCTTAACATTTATGAAAATGTTCTTTAACTTCTTTGGTATATTTAGGAACATATTTGATGGCCAAAAATAGTGAATTTTTCACACATATGTTCCTTAGCTCTCTTAAAAAGTCAAACTCACATTGCATAGGGATCTTTTCATGACAAAACCATTCCTAGTAAGGAACGGGGTCTTTTCAATATTTAACTTTTCCTAGTATGGAATGGGTTCTTTCTCAAGATTGTTTAGCTATTGTAATTTGAGTTTCAAAGGGAAGTGATGGGCCTCTAAATTAGACACAAATTAAGGCCCATCTAACCTTTCCTAGGAAATTGAATGATATATTAAACCTATCCTTGTACACTTAATAATGTTAATTTTAGCTTTAATATGTTCTTAGGAAGGTTTAAAGATGACGGCATATTATGTGCCTAATATTATTTATTTTCAAAGAATGTTGTTAGAATATTGGGAATATTATGAAGATTTGGAGGAGGAGACAATTTAGGGACTTTCTCCCTACTACAGGAGGATCAAGGTTGGATAATAAATGAACAAAATATCATGAGATTATTAAAAAACATTGGAGCTCCACTAATTGAGAAGTCCTAGGGATGTGTTCTGTGTCATTTAATGTAGATTCCTAGTGTTGGGAACCAGATCCATTATTGGAGGGATTTTGGAAGGGAAATCCTCCTCCTTTCAAGGATAATGTTTCCTTGTCACTTTGTATAATTACCAATTCGAATTGGCCTCTAAGGGAATGTATTTCTTAGTTTTCTTGTGGAGAAAACATGTATTTTTGCAACTCCACTTTCATTTCTAGAAGGGATGTACTTGGATTGATTCAAACAGTGAAGTTTGGTGCCATTTTTAGCTTCTAAATCTTGGTATCCTTCATAGGACACTAATTATCATTGGGCTTGGCCATCCCAAGAGCCTCAAAGCCTTTTTGTATAATTTTATTTTCTTCTTTTCACTTCTTATTCACATGCATCTCTTATTCTTGTTTTTCCTATTTCTGCATTTAGTATTGATGCTTCTTCTACTGCAGAATTGGGTTAAATGATTGAAGTAAGTTATTTTACAAGTTATTTATAGAGTGAAAATAATGATGCATCCTTATAAAAACTTTGAAAATTCATTTTCATCATTGGGCTACTTGGATTCGTTTACTAGTTCACAAATCTAGATTTTTTCGAAGTCCCTTGTAGCAAAATAGTAGTAATTTTATGTTATTTTTTAGAACATGTTAATGAGATTCATTTGAGTTAATTCCACTTGGATTAGGTCATGAAAAATTCAATTGAATAAAAAAAAATTAACCCATTTAATTTTCACTTGATTAGGTTAGGCATTTAGCTCACTAGTTCTTGAATTTCTAGTTTTTAGAGTAGTATTTTTCTGCTATTTTTTAGTATGTGTTCACAGATTTATTTTGGACTGATTCCACTTGGAATGGAAACCTAATACATCCTAATTAATAAAAAATAAATTCCATCCCATTTGAATTTTATTTACTTGGGAAATTAGCAAGATTCTCGCTCTTGTAACATTACAGGCCTCATGTCGCAACAGCCTGTAGCAAACCTGTAGCATCACTTTCCTTCACCAATTTTGATCCCCGCTACAACTTTGACTTATTCTATATGAATAATGAACCCTAAGATCTAAATCCATGATTTTGGAAGACCAAATACAACTTAGGAGTTTTCTTTTTACCCATGCAACACATCTCAACAATTTGGGTTAATGCACAAATTTATGAATTGGATAGCACAATAATGATTTCCTTGATTGCCACATGAATTATATAATGAACTCTTTCAATGGAACTAACCGGTTTGGAATGTAGTGATTTATTACATTCTCTTTCCTTCATGCATGTTATATTAGTCTAATTTATCTATTCTTAAGTTAAGATTAGGTTCCCTTTTCAATGTGACTTTCACATCCTGCAATTAGGCTAGTGTTTGATTTCCATTTCTGCAATTAGGGTTCATGTTTACATTTGAGCAAGTATAATTTCCATTTTTAAATTGATTTATGTTTTTATTTCATGACATTCACTCCATTACATCAAATCAATGAAATAAGGACACATTGTATGTTGCACATATACAGATGACACCTCTTAATTTTGTACGAACCCCATGTTGATAATTTAAGGTGATTTCCTTGAGAGTTGCATCATTCTTGTTGCAATACTGAGGCTCATCACATTTTGGTGCTATTTCCAGGGAGGTGTCAAAATATGCATTGTTTTAATTCGCAGTTGATTCATTTCTTTTACTTACTGTAAAAATAAAAAAGATTTGCATTAGCCATATTTCATTCAAAAATAGAAATTGCATTGCATTAGAATTCTTATTCAAAAAAAAATTTAAAAATACTTCTCCAACACCAACCCCCCCCCGTGGTGCAGTAAGAACAACATCACCATCTACATCTGTAGGTAGAAGAATAGGAGGTGGTAGAGAATATAGAAGAAATGGATGGAGATGATTACAATGAAGAAGATTTTGTTGGATTTCCCATTCAGGATACTGATATATGTGTGCATATGAAGAACATCCCTTCATATTTCCTTCCCAACTTCCATGGTATGAGGTCAAAGGATTCAAAAACATTTCTCTTTGAATTTGAAATTGTTTGTAGATCTTATGGTTACTTATTAAACACTCAAAAATTGAGCTTGTTTCCATCAACATTGAAGGATAGAGCTCTTATATGGTTCATGAGTTTAGGGACTAATATCATAATATCATGGAAAGATATGCAAAAGATATTTCTAGACAAATACAAAGACCATGATCTTAAGGAAGAAATCTTTAGAATGACCCAAATAGAAGATGAGAGCCTTGAGGATCTAAAAGAGATAATCATGTATAATGTTAAGAGGGAAAATTTAAATGATTTAAGATTTGACAGACAAAAACACTCTTAGAACAATTAGGGATGAGTGGATTGATCTCCTTGATCTCATGAGTAGAGGTGATGTATACCAATTATAATTTGAAGAAATTTGTGAAACATGCAAGCACATATCAAGAGGAAGGGAAAGAGTAAGTAAATCAATATAAAGATCGGTAAGTCAAGTTGAAATTGGAAATTTTCTTGATAACTTTAGAACATAAATTCTTAGAAATCTAAGGGAACAACTCAAAATGTTAAGAATGCAAGATAAGCAAAAAGAAGATGTTTATATTTTTGTTGTCCATGCAGAATCATATTGCCATCATTACCAAGATTGAAGGAAGTTTACGAAGAGGAAAATGAAGCAAGTCAATCACCAAATAAGCTATGTTATATAGCTCAAAGAATACCATGGTAGCCTAGTCAACCTGATATGATACAAGAACCTAATTCACAATTTCAAATTTATGCACATCCATATTTTCCTTGGAAACCTTGGCCATCTCAACCCCAAAAAAAATCTTGGAAACAAGGTTAGAAAGAACATTATGGGAGAAATCAATAATATCCTCAATATCCTCCATACCCAACTCCATGTTATCCCTATCATCCACCTCACCACAACCACAACCCCAACCACATCCATCTCAAATATCCACTCCCACTCAACTACCTATACCACCATTTCCAAACCCACACAAGGAAGTAGCTCAGCCCACTTACAATGTTGAGGTACAACACTTCCTAACATCTCCTCTTGATTGTAATCGTATTAATCTTAGCTCAGGAAAAGTACTACAAAAAATAGATTCTCTTGATGTCAATGAAGGACAACATTCAAAAAAAGAAGATTCAAATGAGAAGGCCAAAGAATCATGGGTTTCACTTGATGAAGAGAAGACATCAGAATCATAGATTGAGAAACTTCCCTCATGTTTATCCTCAGATCCTTCATGTTTTCAAGAGAATAATCAACAAAATAAGGAATATTTGAATGTCATGGTAGAACAAGACATGAAGAATGATCTAGATGAGAAACCAAACCAAGGGGGGTATGATGGGCCTCTAAATTAGACACAAATTAGCCCATATAACCTTTTTTAGGCACTTAAAGGATATATTAAACCTCTCCTTCTACACTTAATAATTTTTCTTTTAGCTTTAATATGTTCTTAAGAAGGTTTAGAGATGATTTCATATTATGTGTCTAATATTATTTATTTTTGAAGAATATTGTGAGAATATTGGGTAGATTATGAAGATTTGGAGGAGGATATAATATAGGGGCTTTCTCCCTACTACAGGAGGATCAAGATTGGATAATAAATTAACACAATCTCATGAAATTATTGACAAATTCTGGAGCTCCATTGATTGAGAAATTCTAGGGATGTGTTCTCTGTCATTTAATGCAGATTCCTAGTGTTGGGAACTAGGTCAATTATTTGAGGGATTTTGGAGGGGAAAGCTTCCTCCTTTAAAGGATAAGGCTTTCTCATCACTTTTTATAAGTACCATTTTTAATTGGCCTCTAGGGGAATGTAGTTCTTCGTCTTCTTGTGGAGAAAACTTGTATTTTTGTAGCTCCACTTTCATTTCTAGCAGGGATGTACTTGGATTGATTCAAATAATGAAGTTTTGTGCCATTTTTAGATTCTAAAGCTTGGTATATTTCATAGGACTCTGGGTATCCTTCTTCTTGGCCATCCCAAGAGCCTCTGATCCATTTTTTATAATTTTATTTTCTTATTTGCACTTCTTATTCATGTGCATCTCTTATTCATGTTTTTCCTATTCTTGCATTTAGTATTGATACTTCTTCTGCTGTAGGATTGGGTTAAATGATTGAAGTAATTAATTTTTAAGGATATTTATAGAGTCACAAGCATGATGAATCCTTAGAAAAACTTTGAAAATTCATTGGTTTACTAGTTCACAAATCTAGAATTTCTAGAAGTCCCTTGTAGCAAAATAGTAGTAATTTTATGCTATTTTTTAGAATGTGTTAATGAGCTTCATTTGATTTAATTAAAATTGTATTAGCTCATAAAATCATTCAACTTAATAAAAAAATTCAACCCATTGAATTTGCACTTGATTAAAGGTTAGGCATTTAGCTCACTAGTTCTTGAATTTCTAGTTTTTAGAGCAGTAATTTTCTGCTATTTTTTAGCACATGTTAGAAGGGGTATTTTGGAGTGATTCCTCTTTTAATGAAGACCTAATACATCCTAACTAATAATAAAAAAATTCCATCCCATTTTAATTTGATTTACTTTGGAATTTAGCAATATTCTCATTCTTGTAGCATTACAGGCCTGCTATAGCAATCTTCTGTAGCAATCACCTGTAGCAAACTTGTAGCATCACTTTCCTTCACCCGTTTTGATCCCCATTGGAAGTTTGACATGGTATAGATGAATAATTACCCCTAGGATCTAAATCCACAATTGGGGAATACCAAAGACCACTTAGGATTTGTCTTTTTATGCCTTCAACACATCTCAAGAATTTCGGTTAATGAACATATTTATGAATTAGATAACACAATAATGATTTCCTTGATTACTACATGAAGTATATAATGAAATTTTGTCAATGGAAATAACCTATTTAGAATGTAGTGATTTAAGTTCTCTTGTCCTCATGCATGTTAATTTAGTTTACTTTCCTTATTCTTAAGTTAAGACTAGTTTCCATTTTCAATGCAACTTTCACATCCTACAATTTGGCTAGTGTTTGATTTCCATTTCTACAATTAGTTTAGTATTTGATCTCATGACATTCGCTCCATTACATCATACCAACAAAATAAGGACACATTGTATGCTGCACATATAGTATCGACACATCTTAAGTTTGTATGAACCTCGGGTTGATAATTTAAGTCGATAGCCTCAAGAGTTGTATCATTCTTGTTGCAATATTGAGGCTCATCAAGAAGAACTGTTTCTGCAGAAGAATATTCATCATCTTGTTCTTGAAGGATGAGAGAGATCTACTTTGGAGTACTTTCTAAGAATGTGAATGGATATCTCTACAGTCCATTGATGACAAATTATAAGTTGGAAAAAAGGGTAGTTTAGTGTGGTAGTTGGGATAAACTACTTTATTATTTGGGTTAGGCATTGGTTTAGCTAGAAGTTAAGGTTTATACTTATTTTGAGTAGATTGATTTGAAGGTACATGAAGTTGTTATGGATGATTTTGAGGTAGACCTTGTGGTGTCATATTCCCATAGGGAGAAGGTGCTCTTAAACCTAGGACCCACCCCTTATATTACATCTGTGGGGGAAATATAGCCAAGGCATAGGAGGGATTGGTATTACATCATGTCACCTTAGGATTTCCTCTAAGGATTTTTCACAGGCTAAAAGAATCCTCCCAAGGACAAATCATAGAAGGCAAGGCGACTACAATGTAGGCATCAATGTACAAGTGAGGGCATGAAGTCCTTAACGGGAGTCAGTATAGGCATAAAACAAAATGTGTGGGAGTTCTAGAGGGCGAACTTGCCCAACATACCAAATTGGAGAGTGGCACATCGATCAATCTAACAATACACGTGCCCTTGCATCACCAAGCCACATGTTGTTCAACCCAAAAGAGTGGTATGAGGAAGGAAATGTGGTTCCCCCTCATGTCATTGGCACTGCCCACAAACTTTCAATGATGAGTTGTGAAATGACGCAAAGGCCGCCATGTCGCTTGCCATGTCACATTCCATGCCACTCCATAACTAAACACATTGAATTCATCTCATAGTCCACATAATATACCATGTGACCCCTCAAAATGCCTAATCATCATCCCAGTTAGCCCACTCAGCATGCCATGTTGGCCCTCCATATGGATGGTCTCACATCCTATTGATGTCATCATGATCAACATGATGTGAGCCATAATTTTGTCTAATATTGTCTTGTCATGTGTCTGAGCCAAATTTTTTGTATAAATGACCAAGGGGTCCATTTTATTTTTCATTTTGTCCAACTCTTCCATCTAGCTTGGTTGCTGCACACCCATAGAAATTACTTACTATATTTAGTAAAATTTAAGCTCCAAACATGCAATTTAAACTAGTGAAGTGTTTGTTGTTATGATTTCATTTATTAAGACCTCATTTCCCACAAATTTGCAATAGTTTGGGACAAAATTAAACCCTATATGTTCCATACAAACAAACACACACTCCTTTAAGAAATTCCCACATTTAGACAAATAAAACCCCTAAATTGGTTAAATCTTCCTTATAAGTGCACTCTTACATCAAAATATCCTCTATATTTTCTAAATTCTAAGCTCATTTAGCACAAAAACCCTAAGTTTTATTTTCACATTCCCATTGGCATTTCCTTGGCTAAAATTTTAAAACATTTCTCCTACCAACTTGTTACCCTCAACTTGTGACACATGACACCTCCTCATTTGTTTGTTTTGATTATGGGAATCTCCATTTTCCCCTGTTTCCTCCCTTAATCAACTAATCATTCCCAACATATTTCCCCATCAAAATGGCCTCATCATCTGCTAGGAATTATGCCAACATATAGATGAAGTGAAAGAACAAAGAACTATGCTATTATGATGATGATACCAACACCTAAGACCCACTCATAGAAACATTAAACTTGAGAAAGGCCATCCATATTTTGGTTGGGAAAGTGGACTCATTTGCGGCATCAAAAATTGTTGAGGAATCGTAGGTTTCAATTCTGAATCAAAGGCAAGAGCTAGAAATTACCAAGATAGAGCTCCTGTAGGTGAAGGAACACATTAAGGGAATCAAAGGTAAGCTATAGTTTCTAAGGAGAGAGCTCTCCAGCAAACCTTCCCTTAAGGAAGTCATGAAAATAATATGGGGACGAGTAATAAGGATAGTACATAAGCACTAGAATCGTCTAGAATTCATCCAAAAAATGATTAATACTATCAGAAGAGCCCACAGATAAATGGAGGCTGTTAAGAGCACAATCAGAGACTCTCCCTCTAAGGTGGAAGTAATTATAGACTTTCTTAAGCAAATTCCTAAAGAAGAGGTGCTAAAATTAAACATCAATAGGTCTGAATGGGTAGCAAGGGCTAACCAAATGAAAACAAAGCACGAATTGGTGACGTTGGCCGAGAAGAAGTTAGAGGCACTAATGGAGGAAATAAAAGGCTTTAAAGAGAAATGTGAAATGCTCTACCAGAGAAGATTTTCAACCTTCTTTGACAGTAATGGGGATTTGTATCCAAAGGAATACTTCATGAAAAGCCTAATTATAATAAATATATGATCACAAGGGCTTCAGAGAAAAATACCATGCATTTCATGGAAAGGAAATTATGAAATTGCATGATGATCATTTTTTAGTTTTGTTCATGCTTAAGAATATTTCCAAGGAATGAGGCAGTGCTGATTATGAGGCCATTACCAACATAGAAGTAACTATCATAGATGTGTGTTTGTGTGATATTCCATATGGTAAGGAATGGAGGAATCTCATGTCCTTATATAAGTGGACCATTAAAAGTAGATACACACCAGTTTCATAGGTGGCATCGGCAGAGGTAGTTTCTAATTCAAAGCGTCCACCACAGCAACATGCACAACCCCAACCATCGACACTAGCATCAACACCACCACCACCATCATCAACCGAGCCAAGGTAATGCCTAATTCAGTCCCTTCCCATGCCAGAGAGAGGAGACCAAGCATACATCGAAGAGAGAGAGGGAAAATTGACTATAGCCAAATATAAAGGGACTCACATTATAATTGGAAACTTTTACAAGAAGCTTCTAGAATAAGTTTCTTATTTGACAACTCTCATTTTACAAATATTATTGGTGGTTTTCTGAATACACTAATGATTTGGGTGAGGGTATTGAGTCTTGAATCCCTACATAGAGGCATCATTTCGATGTAAAAGAGGGGAAATATTTTGGTGTAGGGGAAATTCTATAAGATTTTCTCCAGAATTTGATGGGAGTTTTGAAGTTGTTAAGGAAGGAATTTTGAAGTGAGTTGTAGGTTGTTAGTTCTTCTCATGCATGTAATTGTATGAACCCACCTTCTATTTTGAAGTTCTGCACAAGATTAATACAATTTCAAGGATTTTCATGGAAAATTATGTTGTAAACATAGTTTTTTATCAGACTAAAATGGAATTGTCAAATTGAAGTGAATCTTGTAATCAATATTATTGTTTTCTTCAATTTTTGCAACATTTATCAAAACTATTGCAGATTATCTTGGATTTTTTGATGATTTTTACAAGGGTTTTTAATGAAATGGAAAAATCCAAAATATTATGTTTTCCTATGGTTGAATTCTTAATTTCTTAGGTACCCATCTAATTTTAATAGGTTTAAAGGATTTCTTAATTTCTCTTTTGAATTTGTTAAGGTTTGTTCTCCATTTTTAACCTTCTCTAAAATTTATTTAGTTGTTTATGTCAAACCCATAACTCATGAATTCTCCAACTGAAGACTAGAGAAAATTCTACCCAGTAGAATTACTTTAATGGTTGATGTCTTTTCCCTTCACCTACATTCTCATAAGAATATTGAATTTTAAATAGAATTTATAGCTTAGTTTGAATTGGATTTATTTATTGTAAATTTTAATTTCATGAAAGAAACCCATGATGAATGTTGAATGCATATGATGTTCATATTTTCATATGTACAATAAATATTAGCTATATCATGAGTAATTTCACTACATTTAGCACAAAAACAAACATATACACACAGAGACTTAGAGACTAATTCAAATGGTTGAATATAGTTCTTCGTGTTACTTTACTTTCTTGTGACAACTTTATGGGGAAAATAAAATGCATGATCCTTAAACCTCAGTTAAACATGTAAAACATGAGTAGGACTTAAGGAAAAATTATATAGTCATTTCATAAATAACATTCACAGAAATCAACATTAATTTACAGTCTAATTTGTTGCAACTCTTGTCATATTTTATTTCTTGTTGAAGTTTGGAACCACAAATGAACAAGCTAGAAAATTAGACCTGAATAATGCATAGATAGATTCAATGAGATTTAAAATAACAATATATGATTTCATATGCGAAATTTCAACAAAAGATCATAATCATAAAAGAAAACTAATATTGCATTTGGATGTTCCCAAGATCTGCACTATAGCACAACATAGTGTGACACTGGGGCCCGTGGCGACTCCACTGGGAAGTCTTAGGATTTAGAGGTGACTGTATATCTACCAGGGATTGCACTCAAAGTCTGAATATCAGTCAAGAAACTTTCAAAACTGCTCCTATATAAACATCCGCAGCCTCAAAGTGGAGCTGAATCAGACATTCTTTATACCCAACACAGATACACAGAATCCTTTCAACCTCCTGACCAGTCCTTGCTATACAAAGATTTCACAAAACCCAAAAGGACTAGCTCAGAAGTTGGCTCCCAAGAAGAATCTTCGGTACACTAGGGCTAATCCTGACCCCAACCCTCCTTCTGTCTTCCATAATCCCAATATAATTCCCAAACTAGTTAGGAATCAGCAAAAACAAGATAAACTTGCTGACCTTAGTCCACAGACTGATCATCCTAACCCAATCCCCACTCCAATCAAAGTCCTATTCCATTCTACCCCTAATTCTCCCAGCTCCCCATCAACATCTCAAAGTTCCCCACCCACTTCTTCTTCTCCTACACACATTCTCTTGACCAACGCTCTTAAACCATCCATACATGTTACCCCTGTAGTACCTACTGTTCCTGTTGTCCCAGTTGCCTTTATCAACCCACAAAATCTTGTGAATATGGCCAGATATGCACCTCTGCAACTACCTGCCAATCCTGTGGCTTTACCTCAAGACTATCAGGCCAAAATCTCATATTTTGACTCCACTGGCCCTTATTCAGCTATTCAGCATGCCAAGAGAATGCAGGATCATTTTGAAAATTATGAGATAGATGATGACACTATAAGGATGAGAATATTTGTCCAAAACCTAACAAGGGATGTGCGAACTTGGTTCAGATCACTTCCTGCTAACTCCATCAACACCCCTGATGAGCTTTACCAATCCTTCACAAATAGGTGGGAGAAAAAGAAGGACCCTCTACATATACTTGGTGAATATGACATGATTAAAAGAGGTCCTCAAGAGACAGTTTTGGAATACTGTGATAGGTTTAATAATGTATATAATGCAATACCTCAAAACCTAAGACCTCCTCTGGATTTGGCCTTATACAAATTCCCAGATGGATTTGACCCAGACATGGCCTACCAACTAAAAGAAAGAGCCCCCCAAACCCTTGAAGAAGCTCAGAAGGTTGCTGTAACAGTTGAGGCAAACCTTATTGCTAAGAGAAACAGGGCTAAATTAGAAAAGAGAGTTGCCTTTAAGGAGGAGCCCTCAGCCTTAGACCAAAAATTGGATGCAATAATTTCTAGTATGAAGAGGTTAGGTGACAGGGTAGAGTCTGTGGAAAGAAAGTCTTCATGGGAAGCACCACCAAATAATCCTAACAGGAATCCAAACTTTAGGAGGAACCAAAATCCTAGTGCGAGCAAAGTCAACAATGATCCTGAAATAAGGCCTCCATTTCAAGAAAACTATGCTGAAACATCCACATTAGAAGAACAAGTGGATGACACTCATATCCACCTACTGGGTCTTGACAATAAGCACCAAGTCTTCTTAAGTCAAAAGGATCATGACGAAGAAGACATCAAACAATTTCAAACAAAGTCAGGGGAATCATTTGATTTCAAACAAGGATATGACACAGCTGTCTATGAAGTCCATAAACAATACAAACTACGAAGCAGGACTGTAAACGTAACACAACCTGAGAAAACCAAGGATAAACTACAGCCCAAAAGGGCCATAGTAACTGAACCAATGAATACAACTGATCCACTCACTAAAGAAATAACTATTGAAGAAATCACTGAACAAACACCAAATTCACCAGCTACATCATTTGAACATTCTAACCCAAGCAAAAGGCCTCAAGAGGCAATGGACAAACATAGGCCCCAAAATCAAGAGGAAACCTTACCAAATAAAGAAAGGGGGCTCACCCATAGCACTAAAATACAAACTGAGAAACCCTTTGACTTGGAAACCAAAATTGGAAAACTAAAGATAGCCATCCCTCTGGCAGAGTTAGCCAAAAATGACATTTATAAACAGCAGATTCAGAGATCTCTCCAACTCACTCATAATAAAAACAATGATAATGTGGACAATGTCAATGTGTTGGATGACACCCCTGAATTACTGTTTGGCCCTGAGGTTGATGGAAAAATAGCAGGCTCAGGGATCCTACCCTTTTATGTCAGCTTGCATGTACATGACAAGGTATTACACAATGCAATGTTTGACTCAGGTGCATCTCATAACTTGATGCCAAAATCTGT
>APFE030538756.1:27621-38928 GCA_000404065.3 Pinus taeda | reverse complement strand
GGGAATTGGAAACAGGACTGAAACCATCTCTTTAATCAAAAGAGTCCTGACAATGAGGAACCTAATTCAGACCCTGGACAGGAGAATCCAGGATATGCAAGCTGACATCAATAAATTCCAGAATAGGTTCATGGCTTTACAGGAGAGGGGGCTCCCCAGCTTATTAGAATCAGGAAAATTACTCTCACATGAGAAATATGTCAAGAGAGTAAGCACTTTTGCAGCAACACAGATTGCTGAAGCACCAAGCACATCTTCAGGAGTAGGCCCAGTAACAGGGCAAATTCTTTTTGATAGATTAGATAATTTGTTTTTTATTAAAAATGAAGTTGCACACTTATTTGATGAGCCCCCTCACTTTTATAAGTATACAGAGGCTGATGAGACCATGGGGTCAATTTTGAAGCATCAGTTGCCTCCACCAGATACATGGCAGGAATTAATAAGATTACTTTTGAATCAAAGTTAAGTAATCACGACTTTCTCTTCAGCAAAAAGTTTGCATTGCATACACAGCTGTACAAACGATACATCAGCAGGTATGAAGACACTGAGCCAACTCAGCACAGGTACTCGGCCGCGACAACAGCATCAGCAAGCATAGGTGGCAGGGCCAAGAAGACACAGGAAAGTGACAGTTGCACAGCACATCATTCTGCACTTATGATAAAGCCGCTCAACCGACTGCGCAAACCCCAAAGGTCAAAAATTACTCTGACGGGAGTTAAGAGCTTTTATAACTCATTTAAGATTGTAATTACTTCTCATCTACAAGCCATGTACGAGTGTAAGAAGATATTTTCCTCTCAGATGACTCAATGCCTGAGATATTTTGTATTAGACTTATATATATTCCCCCTCGCATTTGTTAGCAGGGGTTGGACTCCGGATGTAAGAAATCTCTGGATATCTCTTCTGTTACTCTTATGTTGTAAATATTCAGACAACTAATACAAAGGATGGTGGGATTTCTCCAAGCATTGTCTCTCTTGATGTATTGATGGTGTATGGCTTAAAGTTGCAAGATTCCTGTGTATTCCATGGCTCAATAAGTTTCCTCGTTACTCTCTGTTACATATATGTTTGCTATATTTACATATATCTTTCATGTTCTCCATGTTCTCAATATCTAAATGGCAAGGAAAAAGAATAGTCCAGGGACTTAATCTTTGATTACCCTGAGCTCAATCCTAGCTATTTCATATGTTTTCTTCAGTTATGGTATTGAAAAAGTAATTCTTAAGTGCTACCTTTCATACTAGATCATCACAGTGCTCTGTTATTTCAGGAATTCAAGTAATTGCTCCTAAGTAATATACCTCTTTCCCACTACCCAGCTTAGTAAAGAATCCTTAGATGCTCTTTGCTAGTTGTCTATCATTTCACCATCACAATTTACAGTTTGTTTTGTGAAATACACACAGGCCCTATAATTTCAGCTGCACTAAGCTAGGATTTCAAGGAAACAACAGCTACAGACCCCATTGCCCAATGGATTAATTTCATCTGCAGATAATGCTCTAAAAACTACCAGAAGCATCCTCCCAACCAAGCATAAAAACAATCAAACATTCACTTCATAACTAGCCTAAAACTCCATTAAAACAGTGACAAACCTTACAGAGAGAGCCCTCTCTGATTACAGCTGGGCTAGAAGCTGTAGTCCAAAGATTGGTTAGTGGTTACCCTGGCCGTATTCCCTTGGGAGTCATAGGGAACAACCTGGGTGTTAACAGCCCGAACAGGAGGGTGGAAACCAAAGGTTGGAGTGAATTATTAACAAGGATCACATAATGTATTTTTTTAATGATCGAGGGGGTAAAGATTTGTTTTGGGCCACAAAGAAATTTGTTCATTTTCTTCATTGGATTCTTGAAACATGGCCTTAAGCCTTGGTAGAGAAGTGCATTCTTGAGTCAAATTATTTTGCTCACAGATGTTGCATGTATTTATTTTATTTAATGGACACACCGTAAGAGGGTGATTTTTAGGACATTTGGAGAAAATATTTCCAAGGCTAAATCAACATCCTCTTCCTTTTTGGCTTGCAAGATATATAATTAAGAGCTATGGTTACTAATAATATCATCTTTGGATTTTTCTAATAGATTCCTTAGCTCGGTTTTAGTTACCCCTATTATGCTTGACTTATTATTCATATAAACCAACTCCCAAGATATTCAATTATATTTTTAACTCTCTCTGGAATATCATCTAAACAATTCACATATATCCTCGTAAGAAAATGGAAAAAATCCCATGCTCCCTATTAGCACCCAGTAATTTCCCAAGGTTAAGCAAAGAGATCACTGGGCTAACCACAAACCAACTTTTAGGCTTAGGCTCTAGCCAACCCAAGTCTAGAGAGAGCTCTCTCTATATGATTTAGCTTTGTTTGATGGGATATTAGGCTAGTTATGAAAGTTTGGGGGGGGGGTTTGATTTGTGTTGAAGATTGGGTGGTGGAATTCTTGGAGCAGATGGATAGAGCTAGATCTTCAAGCCATTGGGATATGGAGTCAACAAATGGATAGCACAACTAGACAAGATCATTAAAGGGAATGTTCACAGGGTAGGCTAGCAAAGCAAAAAAGCAAATATTTAGGCCTAATGGGTTAAGTGATACTAACCAGGGTGAAATGGTACTTAAGGATCCTTGGACCAGGATCAGAATGAAGAATAGAGGGTGATAATGAACAAAGGGCAATTAAGAATCCTTTGCTATATATCAGAGGAGAAACTACGGAAGCTAAGGAGCAGTTAAGAATTCCCTATCGAAGATAGTTTAGGAGAAAATATTAAGAATGTAAAGCAGTCAAGACAGAGTGCATTCAAGAAATTTTTGAAATATCATTCCTTGTTATACATTTAGATTTTAGAAATTTACATAAAAAATTATCGAAAAAACATAAGGAAAAACAACATTGAACATGGAAGAATACTTATTTGTATTTCGTTTTACACAAGAATCCTGTAAAATATCTGATCGTTATTCCTTGATCCAGCAAGCCAGTGCAGTGACTGATACAATAGAACTTTGATTTGAGAGAAAAATTCTATAGAAATGTCTTGGAATCCACACCAAAATACTTCAAATGAAGAAGTATTTATACAAATTCTAAACTGAAATATCTTGAAAAAATATCAAGATTGGTTTTACAAATATCTCAAATTGTTTTACATTAATAGAACTCAAATAAAGGACACTCAAAACTAATGAATCTATTTGGAACTATATTTATAGATTTATGGTGATAAAAGAAGAGAAATTTGAATTTGATAGCAACCCTTAATTTATGATGAGGCATCCAAGTCACTAACTGCATCCTTTCTTTGTGCATTTTTCCCCAGCAATTCTGCAAAATTAGGGTCCATTGATACCTTTGTATATCTCAATATGAGATATATATGTAAAATATGAAAGAGACTATTTTATATAAGTATGTTTTTGAGATAAACCTCTCTTAGTTTCCAAAAGTTCAGCCCAGATGTTCACAATATTCTCTGCAAAAAGATGTCAGAAACAAGACTTTGCACAGTCCGTAAGATAGGCTATGAAGATAGCACTTATCTCACTTTTGGTAATACCTGTGTAAAAAATGAGATAGGTTTTTGTATATTAGCCTTTTAGAAACATAAACCTCCTCCAGTTTCTCAAAATTAATTTTGGATTGGCCGAACTAGTTTCTGAAAAACTATGACTTAAACAAGAAATTTCTAAAGAATGTACCATTTCTGCTCTGATTTCATCTCTTAACCTTAAATTTATTTTTAATTTTTTTTCACTTTTAGTTTGGATGAACTTCATTGTTTTTGGTGAAAGTGTTTTCATCTCTATTTAACCTTTATTGCCTCCATGTTTATTTTTACTGTTTACTTTTACCGCGTTGGTTTTTCATCTATATTCACTTTGACATGAATCTGTATGCTTTGTAACTGTCTTCCCTGCTGTTTGTCTTCATGCTAGCTGCTTTACTTGACTTGTTCTTCAATCCAATACTCTTAAACCCTGATACACTTTGACTATTCTTTACTGCGTCCTTTTACCTTCACTGTATAGGTTTTTACTACTTATTTCAATAGTAAATCATTTAATTCCATATTTCCTTTGCTATTCTTTTAAATATATGTTTTATTTTCCATCTATGTTTGAATATATTTGATAAAAATCTTGGAGTAAACAAGTCTTATGACTAGTATTAAGACTATTTATCCAAGGCCATGGTCTTTTGATCGCCTGTAAAATAAAACAAACTATTAGGAAAACATTGGGTGGACAGGGAGGGTCATTAATGGCTTTATCGAGCTTTATAGGTCTATGGAGTGAGTCCAAAGTGCTTTTGGGAGGTAAACCATGCTTGAAGTGGTTAGCAGAGGCTTTAGGTGGTGCAGAAGGGTTACACAGGGTTTTACTACACAAACAGGTGAAAACAAGTAAAGCTGGGTTTTCGTGTTTAAATGGGTAAAGGCTTGATTTTTTTTAATTTTGGCACAAACTGAATAGTAGATGGATTTTCCATTTAGCGAGAGGGTAGTAAGTGGTTTATTTCGCACCACTTTTGTGGGCTTGGTCTGGTATTCAGGAGGGGTCGCCCAATTCCATTCATTGAATGACACATAGCATCGAGGGCCAGGTGGAAAACCACTTTTTCGGGTGGGTATCATTCGATGGATGATCCCACTTGAAATGGCTTATGAGCGTTGGATGTGGGCCTTCAGATCAAATGGTGATCATGCTGTGAACGAGCGCAGAGGGTAAAGAGGAGGGGGATGTGTTAATTATGACAGTATGGTGATTAAGCATGGGTCAATTACGAACTTAGGTGGTGGGGGTGATTTGTGGAGTTTTACTCAACGTAATTGTGAATCGATCAGTTAATGAGCTTTGTTGGGGTTTGGGTGAAATTTGTAGTTTTATAGTTAAAACTAGGTCTAGGGATATTAATGTAAAGGATTTAATATATACACACGGGAAAGGGTATTAATGGGAATTAATATATAAAAGTTAGGAGTTAATATGAAAATGGTGGAAATGAATTGCGCTAAGCATAATGTATTTTCTGTGATTTGTTTTCTTTTCGCATATATGCATTATAACTTAGGCTAAAGTGTTTTGTGGGTTTTTGGGGAAAATGGGTTTTATTAGGGAAATGAGGGGGAATGAAGGGAGATGAATTTTTTATGAGGGAGAATCTAGTACTTGTTGTCCTTAAGTCATTAAGCTAAGGGTTCGGTCCTTCCAAAAGTCAGAGAAATTCTCTGAGCCTCTTTCACTTAAAGGTTTTTGAGCACTTTGAATTTATTTATGGGAAATTAGTAAAGTAAAGGGGTGAAATGAATGGGGGGAGTTAATTAATTTACTTTTTAAACCTTATGAATGCTTAATTGCCCATTCACATTTGAAATATATGTTGAAATATGATAAATGTGCTTTTCTCTAATCAATCAACATACTTCTGCAACCTTTCTTCTACTTACCCATCTACTCATCCTACCATTTTTTCTTCATTTTATTTGGGTGCATTTAGGCTAAAAAATCCTTATCCATTTTCTTTTAAAGTAGGAAGCTGTCTAATTCTAACCTTATATCATCCAAGGGCTCAGATTAAACTAATGAGATCCTTTTATTTACTCTACCTATCTAATGATCTGTCAAGAATAAATAGTTTGGTCAGATTCTATTCTCTAACTATCAACATGAAATTTAAAGCATGGCATAATCAAGATTAAATAGTTTGATTACCATGGATTGTGGCATGAATAACAAACTACACACAATCATTATTATGCATAAAAGTAAATAGTAGTGGCATTTTGACTTCCACACTTTCATGGTCTTTTGTTTTTTGGGTTCGTATTTTTCACTTTTTTGGACATTTTCTTATTGTTTTTGTCTTTGATTTTTCTTTTAGGACATACCCTCTTTTCATTTTTTTGATTTTTCAATATGGAAAACATTTGCAAAAAGAAAAGGTAAGTACATATTACAAGGCTTAGCCTTAGCCATTCAAAATTATGACTCCTATTGGTATATGAACCTATCACTCCCATAAGGTTTAAAATTTTCAAGCAATTCTCTCATGTGCCTTCGAGAAGAATGATACATAAGGTTTTAGGGTCTAGGGTGTTTTTTTTTGTCCTTTACAAAGTGTACTCGAATCATTCTATGTAGTCTTCCAGACTCTCATCATCTGGTTGGAACATCTTGAAGATTTCTTTATTTATATCCTATACGTTATAATAATCATAGTATTTCTTCGTCATATCATCCCAATCTCAGATAATATTTCACCCTAATACCATAAACCAATGAAGAGTTGCATTTTTTAATGTTGCAGGAAATAGTTTCAACTTTTGAGCATTCAGTAAATAATCATAACTATGACAAAGGATATCAAACTCAAACAGGAAAGTATCAAGGCCTTCTTTAGACAAACCATGAGAGTTTGGATGGGCAAAGATAGGGATATTTTTCTTTTGAAGTACAACAATAGGGTCTTGGATAGGGAATTCAAAAACAGTAGGTCCTTTTTTGGGCCCAATAACTTTTGCATAGGCCATCTTTTCCCTTATTGGAGATTTAGAGTCCTAAATTATATTAGACTCCTGAGAAATTTCTTGTTCTTCCCCAAATGGAGTTCCTTCCCTTTTTGGTATTTCTCTTTTTGGTGGCTTCCCCATTGCAATATTTTGCACAAAGTTGGCCTACGAAGGGTCTCCCTTTTTACTTTCTAGACTATTAATGTGTGTGGTTCCTACTGCGCCACGTGTTGGGCATTTAAAGGAATTTTTCTTTTTTCTCCTTATTATGCTCTACTTATAGCTAACATGCTCTAAATACATTTAGGATGTAAGTTATTGAAAGGGTCATTTAACTATCTCCCTTTGGTCACTTCTACTACCAATGTTATTCCTATTCAGCCTAAGGTAGGAATCTTTAATACATTTGAGTGCCTCCCTAGCAATGATGCAAAAAATGACACTGTGAATACTTGTTTTCTTATTAAAATAATATTAAGAACTCACTTACTCATTTAATTCTCAACATAGGTTCTATTTTACTTACGGAGAATTTCGTGTTGTATTTACAAGTATCAAAGCTCCCACCAATTCTATATCCAAATGTAGGAAACCTACAGATGATGTGAAATCTAAGTCAATTAGAGCCCAACTAACTATCTTGGTTTAGCCACAAGGTTCACTCAATACTAAATTCTTCATTCAATACTTAGTTTGAAGTCATTATTCCAATTAGACGTAGGAAAACCTATCAGGCTATGGATTCATAGAAACTTTTGTAGTTCTACAACACTTTTACTGATTTCGTAGCAATTATTTTTGATTTTGTAGTAGTTGTGACATCACCCCTCACATACACTCAAAACTAAAATATGGTCCTGAAAAAAGTAAAAGAAGTAAACACACCTTGCATAAATCAATTTGGTTGATTCTATTCTAATATAAGATAAATTAAAACACACAAAACTTATGAAAGAAGGAAACACTTACAAAAATAAATGTAGCGCAAAACCTTACCTCGAGTGGACCCAACTCGAGGCTTTTCCTGTGCCTACTAACTCATAATTTCACAGATACAACCTTAGTAGATAGAGAAACACATCGACAAGCATAATTATATTAAGCAACAAAATTACAACATAATTTGGTGATTGTTCTATGTTAAAGAGTACATATTTATAAGACAAGGGGAATCTATGTCTTGACAAGCTATCTAAATTTGGAGGCTACATTAACCAAAACAGTTTCCTCATGATACATCAACCTTCTAAATAAAATTCAAACATAAGAGGTAAATTTGTTTAGCAATAATATGGTTGGCTTTGGTGATGTAATGATTTTTATGAATCGAGGCATCTCAGGAAATCCTTCAACTATTAATGCGTCAAGTTCTAAGACTAGAGTAGCCTATTTCAGACTTGGATAAAATCCAAAAAATAAATCAAATCGAAATTGGTTTTCTATACAACTATAGAATAACACGTGAATGAATATACCTGAGTGTCTGAAGCCTTCGAAGATGATCTAACCAATTGTTCCTACTTTATAGTGCTCGATCACTCCTTGTGAATGCCACCTATTCCTTCATGGATTTCCATGTGCTTACATCCATTTTGGTTTGTCTTCATGATTTTCACAACTTTAGGATAACACCTCTTATTTATTCAAAGCATAGAGTAATATAAAATACCAAATTGCTCTTTAGTCATTATTTAGTTCAAATCTCAGTACGAAATGTGAACACTAGTGAGCATATTTCACACCTTAGTTACCCATAGTAGATATTTAATATTTTAAAGAAATTTTGAGGGAAAAGAGAAGTAATTGGCCAAAAATGGAATGGATGATTTTGTAGCAAAAGGTATAATTTTGTAACTCATTAATATGTTAAGATAACAATGCACATTCTCTACACATGTTTCTACATAAATTAAGTGATTCTTCTAGTTTTCCATATAATTTTTGGATAACTAATGGACTCAACTCAATGTCTGATCTGAAATCACCCCTAGGTGACCTCAGGAAATTAATGAAGGTATTACATACTCATGTGCTAGTGTGTGTGTCTATGTTATCTTATGCAACAGATCAATAAGATTGTGAAATACATAGACACTTGAAACAGTAAGAGATCATAGTAAGCAAACATAAACACAACAAAATTTAATAAGAAGTTCACCCAATCCTCCTGGGCTACATCTCCTAGTACAGCCTTCAGTGGTGGCCTTCTTATTATATTTTTAAGGCAGAGTCTTACAATAAGGAGCTCAATATGAGTCTCACTTGACAGAGGATGATCAGTAGGATGGCACTTGGAATTCCCACGTCCTTAGAGTTCACAAACTCCCCTTACCGAATTTCAACCTCAATTGGTCTCTATCTGCTTGATGCTGCCCTTACTCTGATGGCCAGGTCGGCTTCTCTACCCTCTGCAACTTTTCCTCTCTTTCTGTATCTATTGGCCTTCGGCTTCTTCACTGCTTCTCTACCTCACTGTCTATCATGTCTCTATCAGCTCATGGCTTTAGAGCTAGTTCGTTCCTTCAACTGTTCGTTTTGGCTTCTCGGCTCTCTGGATCACCTTCCTCTATCCACTGGGACTCCTCTTCCCTATGTTATCATCACTGTGTAATGCTTCACAGAGACGTGTCCACCTGTCTCTTTTCGAACTGAGTGTCAGTTCTTCCTGAGCGGTCGTTTTTTCTGTTATTTCCTAGATGTCTATGAAACAAATCCTTCTGTCATTTCATTGGTCAAATTGGACTTCAAATCTTATGCACCCTATTTTATTTCTCCGTCATGTCTGGTCATCCATCGGGTTGAACCTCTGCTATTGATATGGAGCCCCCAGATCCTACGGTATTCGCTTATATCACGTGGTTGAGTTGCTCGACCGTTAGTCAACGATGTAAGTAGTTTCTCTCTCTCTTCCCATTGGAAATGTGTCACTTAGTGTATGGAATCGCTAGGTCCTTGGCCAAACCCACTTACCGCCAGA
The DNA here is from genome assembly GCA_000404065.3 of Pinus taeda. Taxonomy (NCBI): domain Eukaryota; kingdom Viridiplantae; phylum Streptophyta; class Pinopsida; order Pinales; family Pinaceae; genus Pinus; species Pinus taeda. Next base: position 29,411 of record APFE030538756.1, on the reverse strand, counting down.
AATGCCTCCAATATTCTGCCAGCTTTGAGCGCGGGACCCGCCTTGTCGCTTTTAGTGCTTTCCCACGATTTTTCGATTTTCCTTGTGACCAAGCACTCTGGGTCTTTCCTTCTCGAGGGGTTTTGCCCAGTGATACATGATTAGCGGTTTGCTTTTTCTGATACGTTAATCGCATATCAGAAACAACCTCCATTTCCAGATCTAAGCTTCCCAATTGCCATTTTTGTGCCATGCGCGGTCTCCATGGGCCAACGGTCAGCACTCTTTGACCGAAGGTCCTCGTTGCTCTATGCTAGCTGCAAATTACCATTATTCAGAGGTTATTTCAGATAGCTATAAGATTTCTTGAAGTTTGTCATTCATTCTTAAAAATCATGAAATTGTTTGAGGATCCAATTCAGATCACGACCTTCCCACTGAAAAAGCTTTTGGACCACCAAAAGTTGGTTTTCAAGCATTGACTAAGTGAGGATACAACTTTCTCACCTGTCCAATCTCTATCTATTTTGAACTACTTGGCTTTGAACCCCTGAGCCCAATTCTGAGGTACTCAACATCTCCCCTGCGCGTCATTCTCACCTTCCTGTCCAGAACTGTGTCTTCCTGCAATTCATTAAGATATTCAGGTAACAGGTCATCAATAGAAGGCAATCGACTCTTCTCTTCAGGATCTTCAGTTAACAAAGTTTCAAATAGTCTCAAGCTATCTACATTGATGATTAAGTAGATGTGCATATAAGCTAGCAAATCAAGGCAAAAAGCATTATCACGAATTTTCTAAAGGATCTTGAAAGGTCCATACCTTATTGGTTTTAGCTTTTTACCTTCACCTTGTATCTTGTCCTTGCTGATATACAACCAGACTTGATCACCAACTTGGAAACTATGCTCCATCTGATGCTTTTCATGCCTTGCCTTGTATTTGGCCTAACTCTTTTCCAGCTATTCTTGTACTACCTGATGGATCTATTGGATTTGTTCAATGAACCTAGTTGCCTTGTCCACATCATTGTGTCCTTACCAAAGACAAAATCCAAGGTAGGCCTTGGTGTGAAACCAAAACAGGTCTCAAAAGGAGATCTCTGTGTGGAAGAATGTTTGGCTTAGTTGTAAGCATGCTACACATAACAAAAATGTTCATCCCAAAGTTTGGGATGTTTGCTGCAATATCCCCTGAGCAACTGGATCACCGTCCTGTTGACTACTTCTGTCTAGCCATTGGTTTGTGGATGGAAAGTTGTGCTTTTCCTTAGTTTGGTGTCCATTAGTTCCTATAGACTTGACCAAAACTTCCCCACAAATCTGGTGTCTCAATCATATATAATGGAAGTGGGTAATTCAAAATGAACCCATACATGTTGAAACAATAGTTTTGCAGTTTGTTCAGTTGTAATCTATTTATTACAAGGTATCAAGATACACATTTTGTTGAACCTATCCACAACAACATACAGATAATCATGACCCTTCCTAGATTTAGGCAGTCCTCCAACAAAGTCCATGGAAACACTTTCCCAAGGATGAGAAGGAACTGACAATGGAGTGTACAGGCCTAGTTTCCTATTGTCGGGCTTGCTTTTAGCACACATAGTACACCCTCTTACATATCTAGAAACTGTCTCGTTCATTTTTGGCCAATAACAAAATCTTTGCAGCTGTGTAACTGTTTTGCTTGCCCCAAAGTGACCTGATATTAGAGAAGTATGTGCTTCTCGAATTATCTTTACTCTTTCAGTTTGTGGAATGCATAGCTTCCCACAATGATACAAGAGTTGGTCCTTAATATGATA
>APFE030538756.1:6431-27601 GCA_000404065.3 Pinus taeda | reverse complement strand
TAATCCAATTCTTCTACTCGTTTGCCTTGACTTAAAGTTGCATATACATCTTTAAAGTCTATATCTTGAGCATATTGTTCAATGTAACTTTATGTAATACAGAATTATGCTTAAGTATAGTAGATGCATTTATAATGAGTCTAGATAACATATCTGCAACTTTATTATGTATGCCCTTTTTATATCTAATGACTAAATGAAACTGCGGCAGGAACCCCATCCACTTGCAATGTCTTGATTGCTGCAACTTAGTTTGGGAGTGTAGATATTGAAGTGGTTGATGATTAGTATGGATAACTATTTCTTTGCCCATTAAGTAATGTTTCCACTTTTTCACACTCTGTACTAATGCATACAATTCCTTATCATATGTGAGATAGTTAACTACTGCAGTGTTAAATGTCTTAGAATGATAACATATGGGTTTACTGTGTTGTATCAACACTACTCCCATGCATAATCACTAGCATCTGTTTGGATCTCAAACAGTCTTTGAAGATTTGGTAGTGCTAGTACTGGTGTTGTACTAATATTTTCTTTCAAGGTGTCAAAGGCTTTTTGTTGTTTGCCTCCCCACTAAAACACCTTGTTCAATCTTGTTAAAGCATGTAAGGGAGCTACAATCAAGGAAAAGTTAGAAATGTACTTTCTCCAATATTGTGTTGCTCCTAAGAAGCTCCGAACTTATGTAGAAAATTTGGGTTTAGGCCAGTTTACAATGATTGCCACCTTAGAGGGATCTATCTTGAATTCACCACCCCTATTATATGTCCCAAATAATTCAAAGATGTTTTTCCAAATTCACATTTTGAGAGTTTAACATAAAGTTTTTCTCTTTTCAAAACATCTAGTGTCTTCTTAACATGCTTTAAATGTTCTTCCCATGTTTTGCTAAATATAAGAATGTCATCTAGATATACAATAACAAAATCATCAAGAAAAAGTCTGAGCACATCATTCATTATTCTCATGAAAGTATCAAGAGAATTAGTTAAGCCAAAAGGCATAACCAGCCACTCATACAATACCTGCTTTGTTTTGAAAGCAGTGTTCCATGCATCTTGTTCTACAACCCTGGCCTGATGTTATCCACTATGCAAGTCTAACTTGGAAAAATAAACAGCTTCCTTTAACTGATCTAATAGATCATCTATGTGAGGAAGGGGATAATGATTTTTGATTGTTATTTTATTCAGTTCTCAGTAATCAATGCACATTCTCCACCAGCCATCTTTATTTCTCACCAAAACAATTGGTGACCCACATGGTGATGTGCTAGGGCTGATGAACCCCTTCTCGAGTAACTCTTGCACTTGCTTCTTGATTTATGCATTCTCTAAAGAAGAAAACCTAACATCCTAATGTTAGGCAATGAAGAATCTTGCTGCAAATTAATATTATGCACTATTTCTTTTTCGGGTGGCAGACCTTTAGGTTATTGAAACAAGATATCATACTCTGAAACAAATTTTTCTAAATCAACTTGTGGTTTAGCATCACAGCCCTCAAATACATTGGTTTTATCAGGTTTATTTTCATTTACAACCATCAGTAAAAATTGTTTGCATGAATTTACAATTCGTTTCATCTGCCTTGAGTTTATGAGAGTATAATTATTCTGGCTTATGAGCTCTTACAAAGTATTCGATTCCATCTTTAACGAGTAGATACTTGTTCTCAGCTCTATAGAAAATATCTTTTCTATCATACAAGTAAGGACTTCCTAAAACAATTCCACATATATCCAAAGGAATTATATCTTACTCAACCTCATCTACAAATGCCGACCCAAAAGAAAATTTGAGTTTGCATTGTCTGGTCACTTGTAGTTGTGCTTTATCACTTAACCAACCTAATGGGTATGGTTTCTTGTGAGGTGCAGTCATTAATCCCAACTTGTTTACAATTGCTTCAGAAATTAAATTTACTTGTGAGCCACTACCAAACAAAGTATCAATCTTTTGATGTTTGGAAATAACTCAAATATGGAAAAGCTCATGTCTTTTTCTCTCATTTTCTTCATCAATAGTAGTTTGTGCAGAATTACTAGTAGATGCTTCAAAATTCTTACCTTTTATACTTGTGTCTAAAATGGTTATTTCATCTCCTGATTCCGACCCCAAATCTTTCTAAATAGTTGCAATAGTCTTCTTCTTCTTTCCCTCGAACTTCTTAGGTCTCAGCTCTGGATGCAGAATCCAACAATGCTCATCATCATGCCCATCCTTCTTACAGTGAGTGCATGAAGACTTGCTTTTATGTGCAGTCTTGGCCTTCCTCTCTTTCCATTTCTATTTTCTTTTCTCCTTATTCTTGCTTGCAATGGGGTTGGAGGATCCTGCAACCTCTGGGTTCCTCTAGATGCATAGCTTGAACAGATAGCTCATTTATACTAGTGGGATTAAACATGAGGATAGTGTGCCTCATGTAGTTCTGTAGACCACTGATGTACTTCAACGGAGTCTTAGGTGACTCTAATGAGATTCCTAGAATCAAAGCTCTCTTCCTAAATTCTTAGGTGTAACCTTGTACACTTTGCCCTTTCAATTGGTGAAGAGTTTGGCAGCTCATCATGGCTTGCTGCATGTAGGCCAATGGATAGAACTGCTTGTTGATTGTAGAAACAAATTCACTCCAGATAGAAAGAGTCTTACCATGTCTCTTCATGTCAGCTTGCGCCCTGCCTTCCCACCAAACCAAGGCAGTGCCCCCAAGGCATAAGTTGGCCAGCTAAATCCTGCTCTTGTCTGAGTTGATACTCTACACTCTGCAATAAACATCAATTTGTCTAATCCAATTGTCCAGCTTTTATACATTCAAATCTCCATCATATATTAGTAAATCAAATTTAACCTCTAGTTTAATCAAAGATGTCTTATTTTTATGTTCAGGACTATTAGGAGGTGTGAGAAAGTTTTCTGCTTTCCCTTTGCCTTTTGAATGGTCCTGGAGGAGAGACTCTTCTTCTCCTTTATCTTGTTTGGAGCCTGATGATTCCTCATCTTTATGTTTTCTAAAGTCCTTATACATTTCCTCTACCATGGATCTCATGGCCAGGAAACTATCTATAAATTGAGGGTCCGGGACCACGGAACCTTTCTCCGACATTGTCTTTTGAATGTAAATTCTTCCAATTTTAGGATTAGTTTCAACCAACTCTCATTCTCCTAATTTGAGCTTCGATCTAGTTAGCATTCAATAGCTAAATCTAGCACAAGCTTGTCTAACCTTAACAACCTATAGCTCTGATACCACTTGATCTGAAATCACCCCTAGGTGACCTCAAGAAATTAATGAAGGTATTATAAACTCATGTGCTGGCGTGTGTGTGTGTCTATGTTAGCTTATGCAACGGATCGATAAGACTGTGAAATACACAAACACTTGAAATAGTAAGAGATCGTAGTAAGCAAACATAAACACAACAAAATTTAATAAGGAGTTCACCCAATCCTCCTGGGCTATGTCCCCTGGTCTAGCCTTCAGTGCTGGCCTTTTTATTATGTTTTTAAAGTAGAGTCTTACAATAAGGAGCTCAATCTAAGTCTCACTTTATAGAGGATGATTAGTAGGATGGCACTTGGAATTCCCAAGACCTTAGAGTTCACAGACTCCCCTTACTAAATTTTGACCTCAGTTGGTCTCTGTCTACTCGATGGTGCCCTTATTTTGATGGTCAACTCGGCTTCTCTACCCTCTACAACTTTTCCTCTCTTTCTATGTCTCGCGGCCTTCGGTTTCTTCTCTACTTCTCTGCCTCATTGTTTGCCTTGTGTCTGTCAACTCATGGCTTTAAAGCTAGTTCATTCCTTCGACTATTCATTTCGGCTTCTTGGCTCTCTAGATCGCCTACCTCTATCCCCTAGGAATCCTCTGCCCTGCGTCATCATCACTGTGTAACACTTCGTAGAGAGGTGGCCACTTGTCTCTTTGCGAACTGAGTGTCAATTCTTCCTGAACGGTCATTTTTTCCGTTATTTCCCAGATGCCTATGAAATGGATCCTTCTGTCATTTCATCAGTCAAATCGAACTTCAAATCTTATGTGCCATAGTTTATTTCTCCCTCGGGTCCTTTCATCCATCGGGTTGAACCTCCATTGTTGATCTGTAGCCCCCAGATCCTATGGTCTTTGCTTATATTGCGCAGTTGAGTTGCTCAACCGTTAGTCCGCAATGTAAATAGTTTCTCTCTCTCCCCACCGAACACACATCACTCAGTGTATGGAATCGCTGGGTCCTCAGCCAAACCCTCTTACCAATCGAAATGCCTTCGATATTCCATTAGTTTTGAGCACGAGACTCGCCTTGTCGGTTTTAGCACTTTCCCACGGTTTTCTGGTTTTCCTTGTGACCGAGCGCTTGGGGTCTTTCCTTCTCAAGGGCTTTGCGCTAATCACGTATCAGAAACAACCTCCATTTCTAGATCTAAGCTTTCCAATTGCCATTTTTGCACCATGCGCGGTCTCACGGGCCCACGGTCAACACGCTTTGACTGAAGGTCCTCATTGCTCTGTGCTGGCTGCAAATTACCATTATTCAGAGGTTATTTATGATAGTTATAATATTTCTTGAAATCTATCATGCATTCTTAATAATCATGGAATTGTTTGAGGATCCAATTCAGATCAATGTCCCATCAAATGAAACTACTTCAGGTGTGTAATCAAATCTTAAATAAAGCTTTAATATAGGCAATGTTCACTTTATATTTATATATTTTTCCCAATGACTATAATGACATGAATGAAGTAAAAAACCATTGATGAAAGTAGGCATGAGTTGAGTGGAGGTGATTTTTTTATTATTATTGATTAGTTAAACCACCCAAATTAAGATATATTGATGTTAGCATGGATGCAAATTTGGATTTATCCCAATATAAACTAGGTTTTTTGTATTTAATCATCCTTTTTCATTTTTGTTTCTTTGATTTTTGTAGATTTATGAAGGAATGAAACATATCAATTTCCATTGTTTTCAGTCCAAAAAGCAATCATGTATCACCCTCTATTACCTAATGTGTCATTGATAAGAATTAATTGTATCATGTTTGATTTGAGATCTTTATTTCGATGACATTTAAAAATTTTGCTCAAAATAGCATGTAACACAATAAATACAATAATCATGAAGAAGAAACATAAGAGGAGAAAATAAAGACAATGCACCCAAATTTGTTAATGGACTTCACTCACAAGGTGTGAACTACGTCTCTAAGCCCAAATTCAAAGTGGAGAGGTGTCTATATTATCTCATGAAAACAAAAGGCAAGTAACTTGAAAAATACATGTTTATACCTCACTTCTAGGAGTGACTTGAAAATGTTCTACTCAAATCCCAAATTCGACTGCACCGGTGGATTTTCTACAAAATTTTGAGTAAAATGAGTATCAACTCCAATATTTTATGATACAATCAATTCTGAGCTCCTTCACAATCTCTATGATTTTATACCAATAAAATGTACTGGGAATATTCCCACTAAATATTCCTTGGAATATACCATAGAATATTCTACAAAATATTCCTATCTCAGGATTTGTGTCTAGGCATGATATTGTAGGTTTGCTTCCACTCACACATTGTTCCACCATCTCTCCCGGTTCCATGCCTCCCCATTGTTCCATGGATGCATGACTCCATGCATTTGAAGGGCTTAAATAGCACGAGATTGAAAAAATTTACAACGAAATTTTCTGGGCACATAGATTGTTGCGTTGTGTATAGGATATTAACGGTTGGGAGGTCCAAGTTTGAGCCTATGGTCCTCCCCATTTGGTTATCTATTATAACAAATAGGTTTACAATTATGAATGGTTAACATATATGATATGTGGTTTTTCGTTGGCACAGATAGGGGGTCCTGGGGTCAAACCCACGAGCCTCCATATATTTTTTAAAAAATGACAAACATATGATTTTAAATATATCCACCTCCACTATATTGAACAAGTGGTATGGTTTGCACAATGACGTATGATTGGGCTTGTTCTAGCAAGGTCGAGGGTTCGAAACCTACCTGTTATAACAAGAACATTTTTAAATAGTTCCATTTAGCTAATTGTGGGGCGTCAAGTGGCACCCAATGGCTGGGCCATTGGCAACCAATGATTAGGTCACATCCATACTAGTAATTTCTAACTTGTCTACTATGTCATTTACCCATGTGGAGGGTATAGTGAGGTCCACCCTTTTGACTTTTTCCAAGTTTGGCTGAAACTTTGACTCAGATTGAGGTGTCATTCACGTCATTGGAATTGTCTCAATGAGATCTACAACTTGATGCCAAGTTTGTTGAGATTTTGTGCCTTTTTGAATTCTGCTAGATCTTCCTCCCCACTAAGAAGCTTTTGGGCCTCCAAAATCCTTATCAATCAACAAGTAGGTGAGGGTGTTGCTCCCTCACTTTCTCCTTTTTAATCCATCATGTCTTTCTAGGTTGCATTCCTTTGAGACCCACCCAAAGGTACTCCACATCTCACCATCATGAATTCCTAGTACTTCTATTTAGGATTATGTCTTTGGGAAACTTCTTTAAGTACTCTAGAGAAAAATCATCCACTGATGGACCTTAACCACTCTCCTCAGGGTTCATGATCATGGGAGATTCATATAGTTTCAAGTTCTCAACATTAATTATGGAATAAATTTTCATATATGCTAGAAGATAGTTGATAAGAATTTGTTCTAATATTTTCTCAGATGGTGGATGGAGCATATCTAATTGGTTTCAACTTATTTCCTTCTCCATTCAACCTGTCCTTTTTTATGTGAAGCCGTACTATATCTCCAACCTAGAACTGGTGATCAACTATGTGTTTTTCATGTCTAGAATTATATGTTGAAAATGGCAACAAGAAATGCTAAAAATAGAAATGCTAAAAATAGCATTGCTATAAATAGCAATTTGGGTACCAATGTTGGACATAGAAACAAGGAATGAAAAATGCAAGTGCTAAAAATAGCATTGCTATAAATAGCATTTCGGGATGGATTCCAATTTTAGTTAATCCTTGAACTAAAATTGAGAAGTAAAATTCGAATTTGATCTTAGCATCTGTTTGTAAAATAATTAATTAATTCATCTTGAGTTAATTAGTTGGAGAAAATCAAACATGAAGTCTATGTGAAGACATGCAACAGTTTCTCCATTGATTGAGGAATTTATCCCTTAGTTAAAGAGATACGAATGAGTTGTATTTGAGTTGTAATAAGTTAGCTCAATTAACTAAGTTAAGTCCAGTTAATTAGTTCCAAAACATTGGAGGAAATAATTGTGAGTTCAGTCAGTTAATGCATGCATGCATGCAACTAGTGTTCTCCAGATAACTGAATATTCTCTCATAAATAACTCATGCATGTCAGTTCAGAGAATGACCCAATTGAGATTAAAGAAAGGGACAGTGTACTATCAGTTGGAGGAATTTTCCTATATAGGAAACTCATCCATGTAGAAGGAATTATCTCCTTCAGGATTGTGCAGTTATTTTAGAGGTCAATGTTGTGTGTGAGGTGAGATTAACAAAAGTTGCAACTAGAGGACCATGGAGAAACTGTGCAAGGAAATAGGAGGCTTGGAGGACTGAAGGAAGGCGTATGTTTTGTCTACTCTGTCTATGATCAACAATGAGGGATTGTACTAAGAGATGGATAGCTTGAGAACTGAAGGTTTGTGTAATCCTAAGATATTTCCATTTGTATGATAATACAGATAGCAGGGTTTTTAGCTGGCGCTTTCCCCAGAGTATTCTTCTGTGTTTCATGTGTGATTGATTTCTTCTTCATTTGTTATATGTTTTCTATTTGACCTTGCTCAAATCGATTAAGATTCCACAAGTTTGTTGTAGAAGTAGATAAAGTATTTTACTTTAGTTACATTGCATAATTAGTTTAATCTACAGTGAGACTTTCTACATGGTATCAGAGCTAGTTGATTTGTAGAAAAATTCTACATTATATTGTGCTTGACTCTTTTCCAAATGTTCCTACACTACTTGATGAATCATCTAGATTTGATGAATGAACTTGTGAGTTTTGTGTTCATCACTTCATTCATTGGAATCCTCATCTTTCCCAATGACAAAATCTAAGGGATCTTTTAGTAGATGCCCAAATCATGTCTCAAATGGTGAAATTTGAGTAGAAGAGTGCAAAGCCCTATTGTATGCATGTTGGAATAATGTATTTGTTCATCCCACAAATTAGGGTTTTTTTTGCAATACCTTCAGAGTAAATGAATGATTGTTTTGTTGCAAAAATCTAACTATGTTTTAGTCAATGGATGGATTGCCATATTCCTCTTTTTCTTGGTGTCCATCTCTTCCATAATCTTGTCCAAAAATCTCCAAGGAATCGAGAGTCTCAATCTGAAACAATGGATGTGGGTATCCCAAAATGGACCCACACATGTTGAAAGAAAAATTGGGTAATTTTCTTAGTAGTAATCTACTTCTTACATGGCATGAAGACACACATCTTGCTAAACATATCCACCTCTACATACAAGTAGTTGTGACCCTTTATTTAAAAAAGAAGCCCCCCTACACAATCCATAGAGATACTCTCCCAAGGATGAGAAGGAATTGGTAGTGGTGTGTACAACCCTAATTTTCTATTAGTGGGCTTACAAATAGAGCACATCACAAACCCCTTTACATACATGGTTAAAATTTCTTTCATCTATGGACAATAACAAAACCTCTATAAATGAGACATAGTTTTTCCTATTAGAAATATTGAGAGGGGGGAGGGGTGAATCAATCTTTCATTCCCAATTCAAATCTACTTTATGGATTCATTTCCAATGTTTAACTATTTAGTTATTTCATTAGTAGGTCATTGTGTTATAGATTATAGCTTTTTCAGTAAAGCATGAGCAACATTAAGTATAAGACCATGTAAAACATAAGAATCCAAAACACATCAACACATGGATACTGAATTTTAGGTGGAAACCCAATATGGGAGAAAATCAACAGTGTTGTCATTCTATATTATTCTTATCATTATAAAGAAATTCTTCTTACATTTTTTACTAGAATATACTCTTACCATTATGCATGATCCTACCTATAAGAGGCTACAACCTCCACAAATTATGCAACTCCTACTAGAAGGAAGCTACTACTCCCTAATCATGTTTATTGACTCCTACCAAAAGGAAGCTCCTACTCCCTCATTGAAGGCTACGACCCTTAGCACCTCTGTCAACCACATTTCAAAAATTTCATATTGGATCTTCCTGTCTCAACCAACCATCAAAAACCTGTAGGCCACCTTTCTTGAAATTTTCAAATTGGACCCACACCCAACAATATGCACAAATTGAATACTAAGATACCAACCATTGATCAATATGAATAACTAAATACTAAACACTACATATTTGAATACCAATCACTAAATATTTGAATACCTCTGCAACATTGTTAATACCAAAAAATAAAATAAAAAAAAATTGTCAAATGTCAAGTTAACCAATCCATAACATTGTTAAGCAAAATCTTGTCAAGAACCATGTCAAACCCGAACTGACCAACACTTTAAAATGCCAACACTCTCAAAAAGACATCATCTTATAATAAACCCTATCACATGCCAAGCCAAAACAATACTCATCAAGTCAATCAATTCTTATCAATATCAAAACCTTTCATGAGTATAGAACACAGCAAGATTTGCCATTCTCAATCAATATCAATTACCAAATCAAACTCTTGGTCAACAAACCAAATTCTTCTCTTTCCAAATATGAATCCAATGATACTCATTCAATCAACTTCTTTGTCCATTGAATCAAATGCTTATAACGTACTCAACAAGCAGTAAATACCTCTCTTAATAAAGTCACAACAAAATCCCTAAATCAAGAAATAGTAACAAACCTCTAATGAAATGATCATCCAACTAGTCCATAAAATTAGTAGCCATATAAAAATTTTCCATAAAATGCTCATGAATAAATGGCCACAAGGTATTTGTAAAAAAAAACATAGGCACAACATAATTTCTATTTAAGATCATGGATATCTGCATCAAGTTATTGTAAACATATTATTTATCAAGAAGGTCACACTATCACTATGGGGTATCAAGACAAGTAACATTTTCAACGTATCATAAATAATAGCCTTAGACTCATAAATCTCTGTCACAACCACTATCTTTGCCAAAGACAATCATTAACTAAACAAGAGTAGCTCAAAGGTCTCACTCTAACAAGGAAGTTCTATATATAGATCTATGTTCTTTCAACAATGTTAATCCCTCTCTGAGTGTGAAATATGACCTAACCATTATTGCAACCATAGTTCAAACTAATTATATCAAAATGTTAAGTATAATCCTTTAGCAACATTTAGATCAAACCATTACTAATCATCCAATATTGTCTCAAAAGGTTTACAGAAGGGAATACAATAATAAACAGTCAGTACAATCAACCTCCTTCCACTGTTAGGACCAAGTGCACAATTGTTAGTGTGCAAAGTGTTGGAATTTGTACCAAAAATACTTCACTTAAGTCACTAGGTGACAAGTGACTCTAACAACAAGTTGATGGTCATTGTCATCTTACATCTAAAACACAAATAGAACACCTGAAGTAAAAGAAGATATAATCCAAAATGGAAAGTAGCAATATAAAGTATACAGTATAATAACCCAATTTGAAAGATTATTTTAAATGAATAAATCTTTTATTGATAACACCTGGTGAAGGAGATCTATAGATTGGTCTATAAGGCCCCCTCTGTGGGATGGGTCCTTTGATATCCTTGATGCCACAGAAACTGATTCTCTCTCTCAATATGTGAAAAACCCAAATAAAAGTGAAGAACTCAAAATGGGAGCTCAAGAAAAATGACGATAATGTTGATGATGATAATCATCATGGTGAAGAATGAATGAAAAACCCTCCTTATATAGAAAAGTATGGAGTTAATCTCAAAGATGGAGAATAATAAAATATTATTGACCAAATTCATATCTAACTACTTGGAATACTTTATTATATTTATTGGAGAGGGGAAAAGTATTTAAAATGGTTAAATATCTTTATTTAGAAATAATTAGCAAATAAAATGATATATTAATTATTTTGCGGGAAACAAGAAAGGTGTGAAACCAAAATAAATATTAAATAGTGATTTAATAATTATTCTAATAACAGAAATAAGGAAATTCAAATAAATAATGATTTATTTAAATATTCGTAAAGGATTTAGTCAAATGTGACAAGGAATAATTATTAAATAATGATTTAATAATAATTCCTAGAGAAAATTAAATAAATAATGATTTATCTAATTATTCTCATGGGTTTTCTTTTATTAAAATCAGAAAATAATTTAATAAAAGTGGTTTACTAAATTATTTTCCATAGTGAAAGTGATTTTACTATGGCAAAATCAAATCTACATGGTGCATTTCGATCCGCCTAGTTAGAAATGGCTAGGTGATCATTTTTGGGTGATAACAACAATGAATCACTGGTTCACATATTGTAAGTCTACAACTACAATACAATGATCTCTAAACAATATTTAAACAACAACAAACTCAACATTGTCAACTTATTGGTAAGAGACAAGCATCAACGTGTTGGAGTAGTAAGTATTTTTCCTACAGAAATCACTTTCAAAGCCCTATCACACTTAGAATAAGGATAATTCTTGAAAAAAAGACCGTGAAAAAAGTGTAGATCAACAATTCATTTCATTTTATGAATATACTTTCAAGCCAATAGGTTCTATCCAATATAGAAGCACTTTGTCAACAATTAAGCAACGCATAAGAACACTTGTCATTCAAAGAGCACATTGATCTCTATACTATATAGTGTTGGAACTTCTGCAAACTCCTTTTTGCAAGATAATTAAGAACATATCTACTAGAAACTAATATTTACACATATCCCTCTAGTGATGACAAATAAACCTACTCGATCCCTATAGATCTAGATCTTTGCCCTGCATACTTAAATATTTCCCAAGTCAAATAAATTCTACCATACAAGAGTCTCCTTGGTTTTTTCATATATGTTATAACCTTCACGCACTTCAAAAACCACACACTTTGACATATCATTAAAACAATCTCTGCAAACCATTTCTTTAGATCACAAATTAGTGAAAAACTAGAACATCTTGTGAAAAAAAATCCAATTGATTCAGTGAAAAAACATCTCACTGATCCTTGTCTAGCAATGATATCTACAACTAATGAAATCAAGGAAAATGTAAATAAGTATAAAAAAAAAGAGTAGATACATATGCGCACTTAGGAGAAATGACTTATTCACCCATTCCCACATAGTATATATTTTCTTCATTAATCCCTCATTACAACTGTATCAAATGTTATCATTGGGATGGAAAGGATTAGGTTGTGTCAAGCTTTAACCCTGTTAGTGTCAGTCTTGTTAGCCTGTCACCTAGATCAAAAAATGCTTTTACCATGTTCTTTTCAGGCTTTCATCATCAAATTTTTCTGTTACTAGATTTACACAACAAATTTGGTCATTGTATGGTCAGTCCAAAGATGGAGTCATTGTTTGAAATTGCAGTCATGCTGGTTGCTTATCATACATCATGAAAATGGGTCAAGTCGTCATCATCATTCCATTAGGTCTTAAGTCATCCATTAGGTCACAAGGGTCCCCAAGGTCCACTATTTCCAAAAAAAAACCAGAAATAAGTCAAACATGACAAAGCAACTGCTGATGAATTGATCAGGATTTATTCACACACTTTTCATATTTTCATGACATCAAAGGTTTCAGAAGAAGGAAGCTCTAGAAATCAGGAAAGCACAAGCACACTTGCAATGGTAAAGGTAAAATCTGTCTTCAAAAAGTGAAATCAGTTCACAAAGGAGGTTTGTTTTCTTTTCTTTTTTTGAAAAAGTGAAGAAATTATCTCTACATAAACTCAAAAAGACTCATAACCTTTTTCATTCATATCCCATTCACTCCTCATCATCGAGCTCACTCGCCCAGAAAAGCAAAAAACTTGTTTCCCTAGGAGAAATTGGCCAAAACTTGAAAGTGTTGTGTGTAGATACACTGCGCTGCGCCTAGGAGGCAGGCATTGTGCATAGGTGAATTGTGTTACGCTTTGGTGCTATGCGTAGAAGAATTGCGTTGCACGCAGGACAGAGTACCCAAACTCACTCAAATTTTCCCAAATTCCAAATTCTTGCTTACAAGCTTGGTCAAATAGATTTCTAAAGCTAAGGAAAAAGTAATTATATCATTTCCCTCTCTATTTGCTTTCCCAATTTCATTCCATGTCCATAATTTCTCAAGCTAGGGTTTGTAGCAAAATTTCGATGGGAAATGCTAGGGTAGAAATGGTCATCATAATGTTTCATCTCCAAAACATGTAAATTTATATTCTACACCTTCACACATGTCTCATGAGTCATTTTGACCAATTCAACCACCTCCAAACAAAGTTTAAACACTAAGAAAACAAAACCCTAGCTCATTCCTAGAGTTATTTTGGAATAATCTCATCATAAACCTTCTTGGTCTCACTTACAAGTAGCCACATTTGTTCACTTTTTTCCTCACTCATTTCCATCAGTTTTTCAAAGCCATCTCATCTTTCATAAAACCCCTCCCAACATTTTTTCCAAATCTCTCACATATCACTTCATTTTCATTCTCACCTCACCTCTATTTTCACTTCCTGCTGCTAGGACTTTGTGTCATCATGGAGGTTGAATCTTCACCAGAGAGAAAGAGACAACACAGAGGAGGGAAGATTCTCAGATATGAACCATCAAACTGCAACCAAATCAACTCCTATCCTTTCATTAAGAAATGCTTTTGGATTTTTGTAAAAGAGTAAGTGAAGCAGGGTTTTATGAGCAGTTGACAGATTGGGTAGCTACACAACTGAAAGGAGAGATGGCTATCATTTCTGGTATTGATTTTAGCTTCTCAATGGCCTCCATCTCACTAGAAACTGGTTTACCAGACAATGGCAAATATTGGCTCAATGGAATGAGTCTAGATCTTGAAAAGATCAATCCCTTCTTAAAGACTTCATACAGAGATACACATACTCACCTCATGCCTTTCAGATATTTTCTTGAGAAGTATGCCCCTTTAATGAAAACCATCATGAGGATCTTTATCTGTGAAGGTAGATTCTCCAGGTTGTATGCCTATCATATTTGCCTCTTGATGCACTTCACATCTCAAAAGCCACTCAACATGTGCAATTGCATGTTCAGGAGCATTTCAAAAATGCCTGAAAAGATACAGTTAAAGGACAAAGAGCACTCTCCAAGCTTGTTTCATCAAAATATTATCAAAACCACTGTCCTTCATCCGCTGGCAGAGAGGGGTGTGGCTTGGGAAGCATTTTTACAAACAACTTTAAAATGGCATGAAGAAAATGTAGCATCTCAATCCCCAAGTGCACCAAAACAACAAACATAGATGGGGTCATCTAGCAAAAAAACAGAGAAGATTTAGCTACTTGTGCCAGAGGTGACCAAAGTGTACAAGAAAGGGCAGAGGCTTGTGTTTTCTTCTCACAAAGAGAAAGGGGCCAAGACTTCTTGATCGACAAAGCAGGAATCAGCAGCAAAGGATAAGGAGACAGTTGAGCATGAAAGTGAGATTATTGATTTAGAGGAGGAAATTGAGACTTCAATTATGAGATAGAATATCAGGGACAAGGACTACCAAATCAAGGAGCTGGCAATAAATATGGAAAGGGAAACGTACATTATATCATTCCTTGAACAAGAAAACAGTGTACTCAAAGCAAAAGAGTTGATCCTCAAAAAGGAAGAAACTAAGTTAATGTAGAAAATTGGCAAAGGTAATAAGGTCGTGACATCAAGCAAGCTTGAAGCATCACAAGTGAAAGGAAAAAGGAAAATACCAAGAACCAGAGGTCTCAAGGAAGCTTTGCAAGAGGAACAAAAACAAATATTGCTTAATGAAGACCTTGACTTGGAAGAAAGGATTTCCCTAGAGGTACATCAAGATAAATAATATTGCCTCAACAGGGTAAATGAACACTTAGAGAAGCTCATGGAGAAGGAAAATAGAGATACTCAAATGCTCAGACACATGGCGCATCATTATCAAGCTCAAAACATGATCGCCAATGTCAAAGTGAAACAACTTAAAAATAAGCTCAAGGAGACCAAAAAAGATCAGAAGGATGAGGGAAACTTGGATATGCTTTCTGAAGCATCCATGAAGCTATAAAAAACTCATTTTTACACCTTCCCTCCAACTTTGAGCTAATTCTAAGCATTTTGAGTTTTTTGGCAAATTTTGGTCTAAATTCAGAAATTTGGCCTTTTCAAAAGCGCGCTGCAATTTTTTCTCAGGCCTTCATTTCAGGAAAGGTCTACATTTTTGGAAAGGTATTGACATCCTATAAACCCACATTTGCCTAGATTTTGCAGAGGTGGCTTAGTTTTGGAGAAAAATGCAAAAAAGTGGCAAAAAACTAGCATTCGAGACCATTTTTTGACAGGCGTTGCGCTTCTAGAGCGACCTTGGGCGAATGGATATTTGAAGGTCTTCCCATGCTCCACATTCAGAAATTCAAACTATTCTAGAAACCATATTTGAAGGGTTAGTTGACCATCCTCTCATATTTGCAATTTGAACCCTGGAAGGCACGTAAAAATCAGCTAAAAGTTGGCATTGTGCTCCTGCACTTTCTGTGTTTTTATTTGGAAATTTTCACTGTGTAAAATTTCTACTTTCTAGTCTGACTTGGTAAAAGTCAAAATTTTCTATGTAATGGCACTGTTTATGAGGCTAGGTGATGTAGGCATGAATAAATGTACATCATAGGTTGTTTTTGATGTTTATTAGGCCTCATAAAAGAAGCAAACTCCTAAACAAACTCTTCATGAAGTGTTTGAGTTTCACCTTCTCACTCTCACCTATTGGTTGAGAGAATCTTGGAGTCAATTCCTCCATCAAGGAATTTGAATCCTGGAGGTGGGAAAGTGGTGTAGGAGAGTATATATATATCATTTCCCTTCAGGAGAAGAGGGTTGAACTTTTTGTGAAGGAGGCTTGCATTGTAATCATCTTTCAGCTAATACAGATACATGTTGCAGCTATTTTCAAGGAATTCTAGCCCAGTGAGTTCATGGTTCTTGTATTTCATTATTTTTGTATTCTCATGGTCTAAACATATTTATCTACATTATATCTCTTATTTCTACGGATACCTTGTGACAAAATACGATACCTTGTGACAAAATACTCAAAATTCTTGTTTTTCAAGCTTTGTTATCTGCTTTTCATAGTTTTGTGTTTTGTCTTCCCAAGCTAATGAAATCATGTTTATTTATGCTCATTAGTTTCTTCCACACTATATCCTCTATACTACACTAAAAAATACTCAAAATTACACCATGGCTTCTGACATCTAGCTCCTTCTTATGTTTTCTCCTGCATTCCCACAGCCTAGACCTACTTGTGGCTCCAAACCCTAAGTTCAGCAAATCCTTAAAAAACCAAATTTTCACAAACAAACAAACAAATACTCATATCTAGCCTAAAATTCATTTGCTTAAAGTCATATCACTGATAAGAGACTTAGAGAGATCCCTCTCATTCTCAGTAGGGCTAGCTACTGAGCTGAAGTGGTTTGAGGTTACCCTTGTCGATTTCCTTCTCAGCCTAGGAGATTGTAAGGACTAATAAATCCAATGTAACTATTTCAAACCAAATTTTGATTGGAAGTTAGTCCTTCCAATCTGAGAGGGCTCTCTCAATATACTTAAGAATTTGACTATGATAAGCTCAAAAATACAGATGGCTAACTCTTGCTTTCTATGTGATTTTTGCAGGTGAAAGAGTGTGATGACAGACACCATTGGGCATGGAGTCAATTAAAGAAAATCAATTACAAACAACACTATTTTGTGGAAGATGAGGTAATTTTTGGTTCACTACTATGAATATGTACATTTACAGTAATCACAGCAAATTGGAGGAAGTTGGAGCAATATAACATTGAATTCTAAGTAATCAAATAACCCATGAAAATTGATAACAACATAGGAGCATGATAGGATGGAACTGAAACAAAAAATGCATCTCAGTTTAAAAAGAGTATTGTTGCAAACTATATTTTTATTAACTGAAAATTTTACAAAAGTGGTGTTCTCACATCATTGATCCCCCCCTTTTGAAAGTAAAGAAACCACACATATTTAGAGTGAGATCTCCTTTACCAAATTTGCCACCTGGGCTAGATTCGATCAACATCTAAGAGATCTAATCCTATTTGATTAATAAAACAATGAGCCTTCATAAGGATTTTTTGCCTTAAAAGAGTTTGAATACAAATAGGAGTCACTTACACGGAACCTATCTAACTGTTACAATAAGTTAAGAAAATTTCTTAAGGCGTTGACACTATATTTGAGCAAATTTAGAAAATCTGGCCCTTCGAACCCTACTGTGTTTTTTGTTGATTAAAAAGTGTTGAAATTGTTTCATTGTCCTTTGTTTCTTGTTGCCTCAATGTGTCTCATTGTCTCATTGTGTCTCGTTGTCTCGCCTTTCACTGCATTTTGTTTAACGGCTGTGTCGTTGGATATACACTAAAAGTACCCTCGCTATCGTCTGAGTAGAAGGTGAAATGGATGTTTTAATATTCATCGATCTGGGTCCTTTGATCCAAGCCTATTCAATATGAGTCATTGATCCGGGCTTGTTGGTATCGCAATTGTAATACAGGAGAGGGCCTTTTTACCATTTTTCATAGTTTTCACCGACTTTCTGGGTGTGAAACTTCAATAAAACATGTCACATAAATTATCACATCCAGAAGGTTGGTTCGTCGTATCACTATCACAAAGCATACAAGGGAACTTTAACATTGATTTATGGTGATTTCCCAATATTATAGATGTGACAGTTTATAGAATGCATCACATAAAATATCGCAACTGGGAGGGTTCTCACACATCACAATTGCAAGTCGGAAGGGACTTCGGTGGAGGAGTGACTTATGACCGTGTGATCCCTGATTGCAATATCATAATTGGGGGTAGAGAGACTTATCAAAATCAACAAGATTTATCGCAATCAATGGGTGGAGTGGTAATGGGACTTGGATATGACAATCGGTGGAGGAATTTTGTGATATGCGATATCGGCGGAGAACTTACGATATGCGATATCGGTGGAGAACTTGTGATATGCGATATCGGTGGAGAAATTGCGATATGTGATATTGGCGGAGAACTTGCAATATCACAATCGGTGGGGGAAGAAATTTATTGCGGTAGGTGGGAAAATTTTCGCTATGCGATATCATAATCGTAAAAGGAAAAAGGAGATGGGTGCATATGTATTGCAAAAGGGAAGGGATGATAGTGATATGTTTGGCGGCTCCCAGGCCTTTAAAAGGATTGTGACATGTTTTTATTAATGTTTTAAAGTATTTCAAATGGTTATGGGGATACATGGATAGAGTTGGAAATGGGTAACTATGACTAGAGTTGAAAGACAAAGGATGAGTGAAAGAAATGGGTTTTAGAGAATTTCTCCAAAACAATTTAAACTAGACCTGTTCTTCCGCCTTAAATCTTCAAATGAAAAGAACAGTAACCTCTTTCAAAAAAGAAACAGATAGATGCAAAGAGTAGTGGTGGAAAATCTTGAAAAATGTGCAACAAGAAATGCTAAATTTAGAAACTGCTAATAATAGATCTACTAAAAATAGCATGTCTAAAAATAGCAGTTTGGCCAATGAGGTCATTGGCCACATTGGGTGAGAGGTGAAATTGCTAAAAATAGAAAGTTCTAAAAATAGCATTTCTGGTCCCTTCCTATTTATAGCAGTCCCCAGTCTATCTATAGGAAGTAAAATTAATTTTGGTCTTAACAATAGTTGGAAATATTAATTAATTAATTCAATTGAGTTAATTAGTTAAGGAAATTTGAACTTGAAGTCTTTGTGAGCATGCACATGAGTTGTCCCACTGATTGAGGGAATAAGTATGAGTTTTATAATGAGAGAATCGGTTGACTTAGTTCTAACTAGTCAAGTCCAGTTAGATTATTTTAACAAGTTGTTAAAATAATAAAATACAGTTTGTTAATGCTTGCATGCATGTGACAACTATTATTTTAGATAACTAATAATTCACTCATGGATAACTGTTGCATGTCAGTTCTATCAGAGACCCAGTTGAGATCAGATGTGGGACAATGTACTATCAGATGCTTGACTATTTCTAGTAAGTAGTTTTTGCATGTTTGAGGAACTAGTGTCCTCAAGGATTGCGTAGTTGGACCATTGGTTAACTTGGTATGTTTGGAATTAATTGCATATGCTTTTTCTATTATTTCCCAAGCAAACTGCGCAAGGAAATAGGGATTGGACCATAGGTAAAGCCTTTATATACAGGGCTTGGTTGGTTCATGAGACATATCTTCATATCTTCATAGTTCATTGAGAATTGGATAACTTGAGAGCTAATTCTTTTTGTATTGTGACGAGAATTTCCACATGATTGATAATACATGGTTGGGATTTTATGCTGGTGCTTTCCCCTAGATATCTTGTGTTATGTGTCATTATTTCTCTTGATCAGTTATGCATGTTTCTACTTGATGTTGCTCATGAATTCAATTATGCTTCTGCTTAATGTTTTGTAGAAGTAGAACAAGTATTATGTTTTAGGACATTGCATATATCAGTTTTTTCTATAGGTGGGAAATTTCTACATGGTATCAGAGTTGAATGATTTGTAGAAAAATTCTACAAAACTCTACAATCTAAAATAACTAATCAAACTAAATTTCTTTTCTAAGGGTTATCATGGGTAACACCAAGCAACAAGAGAATATATCTCATTGAAAAATCTCCTCCATGTGCCCCTGTGCAAACCTATGCCATACAAAACATGAGAAACTAAATTAATGTAGACATAATGCTCCTATTTTCTCCTCCTTTAATATCCATTTTATCCTTAAATAATGTTGAGTCCCAAACTTGCATCTTTCCTACACCTTTTTCTAGCTTCTTCCCATTCATCTGAACCTCCTAAGTCATCAGTATCATTGCATATTACTTAAAAAAGGGCATTTAAAGTGGTTTCTTGACTATGTGTTTGTGTTGCTATTTAAACTAGATTTTTGTTTATAAGCTGTGGAATCTTGTCACTTTCCGTAGCCAGCCCAACTTTCCATAGCTATTTTGTCAAAGTATATATTGCAGGTGTCTTCAAGTGAATCGAGCCACATGGGCAAGTTGCAAACGACGTGGACATGGACCGAGTCCTACTGGCTCAGTCAAATTCATCAAAAGAGGCCATAGTCAATGGTGGGTAAAGCAATGGTCAACTTAAGAGTCCTACGATGATAAAACTCTGTTTTTCACCACGTGAAGCTTTGAGTGGTTGTTCCTAGATCTCAGGGGACAATTTAACACCTGTGGACTGCTCCATGAACCGGATCCAACAACCACCCTCCAAAGATTGAATCTTCACGGCAGCCATAATGCTAAATCTCGAGACGTGGTTGTTTACGTGTCTTTTATCAGTGGAGAATGTAGGAAAATAGTTATGTCATCCTCTGTTATAAATAATGCGTTCTCATACGCATATTAGTTAGCTTTTTGGTAATGTAATTCTGACTGTTAACGAGCCCACTGTGCCGTAACTTTATCTCTGTGTTATGACTGCATTTTAATACATGAGAAGACTTTGTTTCTGAGCTCAATTCGTGGTTGATCGTTGATTGTCTGAGGATTGTGCAGAGGGCCCCTGCACAGGTCGAGGTCTTGTTTATTAATGTAGATTTTCATGCTTTATTTCTTTATGTTCCTTATGCCATAATCATTCACTTGTATATATATCACATTTCTTATGGTATTAACATTTGATAGCTACCCATAGTTTTCACGTTTATATGTTGTTAACTGATCAGTGCTTTTGTTTTAGATTACAATAGGTAGCCTGGGCATTTGCACATAGTTTTCTAATGACTAATGACATGGAATTATTCTTGTCCTTCTGCTGATTCATTTCCTTTAGTTTTTAGTTCCAACACTGTGTTATTTATTTCAGTTTTGCTCATTTACTCTTCTGCAAGATAGATATTAAATTACTCATGTCATTTTCAGTTACCTCCTAAAGCTAGAGCGAGTCGAATGGTGAG
>APFE030538753.1:7048-71788 GCA_000404065.3 Pinus taeda | reverse complement strand
CAAAAATGTTAGTCCCTAGGGTAATGCTCTCATTTTCTAGAACTCCCGAGATTTGCACCACTTTTCTAGCCCATAATCAAGAACTCTACCTAGAAGTTGAAGGAACCTTCAGAGTCCATTAAAGCCGTGATAACAATGATGATAAATCAAAACTCAACCTCAAGACTAGGCTTGAGCATCCCCAACCGGCACTGACATTATGTCAAACACTTTGCATCAATGCAACTTACAAGTCTAGGATACAAGACAGGGCATAGATGACTGAAATGACTTATGAAACATAACTAAAAGGATCACTTCCTTCTCCAATGAACTATTATATCATCAATGAGGTCTCACATCCATCCATTTAACAGTTACAAGTAAATACATGAAATAACCCTCACATAAACCAATCATTCAACCATGCTTATAACCAACATAAAACCATATAAATATTAGAGGTATGACAACCATTAAATCCACATATACACAATTGAAAAAGTGAGAGAACTTATATTTTATTAATCATAGGCATATTCGACTAGGTTCAAGACTTACACGTACCACCCGACCATAAACATGGCTGAACCAAATATCTCTTTTAGCCAGTGACCCCCGTTCCATATTCCAAGCATGAATGTGGTATCTCATAGGATAACCAATCCAATAACAAACAAGGGAATCTAGAGGTTAAACCACCTCCACCCTCACCAAACCGTGATCACACCAAAACTGGTGCTCCGATCACACCCAAACTAAACTTGGAATGCCATCCGAAATCCATCACTATCCTTGAGGAATTTTCCATCTCCTTATCTCTCAAGATTTACGACAATCCAAACGAGATCACTAGGTCCTAAACTGAGGCTAGTCTCTCAGGCTTTACCGCAATCTAAACCTGGATCACTAGGCCCTTAACCGAGACTTCTCCCTCATGCTTTACTGTGTATCCTACCAAAATTGGTCAACGGATTCCTAAAACTTTTGGAATGGAACTTGAGACCACCTCCACCCCAGATTCCAAAATCAATTGGGAAAACTAAGGCTCAAAAACTGAAAATAAACATCCCAACACCATGGCATCCGGAAAAAAGGCAAGGCTAGGTTGAAATTCACTTTCGTAACCCGGCAAAACCATTCCACTAACAACAATAGAACCATACATCAACATGCAAAGCCATGCATGTCCATACTAGCTAGGGAATCACATTTGCAAAACCTTACCTACAAGTATTCCTGTTGAAGCTGCTTGATCCTACTTTCCTTTCCTTGATCCTTGCCTTCTTTTCCTTTCCTTTTCTTATTTTTCCTTTCATTTTCTTCAAGATAGAGTGCTCCAAGAAACTCGAAGTGACCAAGATTGAGAGAGGGAGAGAAAATAATGACAGAGCTCCAAAGCTAAACTGCCAAACGGTTACCAAGTGATCCTCATAAGCCTTTTTATGAACAAGGCCTCTATTTTCTTCATTTCCATTAAATTCCTTCATTTTCCTCCTCACATGCAACCTATGACCTTTCACCTTACTTTTCTCCTAATTTCCTTTATTTTCATAAATAAATGTGCCAAAAATGCCTTTTTCCTTTTAATGCCTTTGCCTTAGCCTTGCCAAATTTCCTTAGCCAAAACACACATCCAGTGATGCCCACTAGAATATATTTTCCCAACATTCATCTTGGAATAACTGTCCCTTAACCATGGTCTTATTTTTCCTTTATTTACTTTATGATATGAACTTTTCACCTTGGTTATTACAAACACTATTATATTACTTGTAATCTTCCTTAACAAGGAAGCAACTAAAAAACAAACACAACAATGTAAATCTAGATTAATCTCCAATATACTTTTGTTATATCTTGTTGTTTTGATCAACAAGTATCTTGCAGTGAAGATAAAAAACAAGAAGTATCTTCCTATTGTGAAGATCAAGAAATTATGCAGGTCTTACGATACAGTAGTTTTTTTTATTCTGACATCATAGTAGGTGATGGCATAACGTGCAGTTGGAGCTCATGGGACGTAATCTTTTATTGAAAATCGGCATGCATCTTGTAGTTTGTGAATTGGATGAGGAGAAAGGAGGAATGGAGATGGAGAACAAGCCCTATGCAGCTTGGGCATGCATCTTGAAGTTTGTGAATTGAATGAGGAAGGAGGAGGAGTGGACATGGAGAAGATACTTGGGGAATTAGTGGGAGGATTATAGAAATCGTTGATGCTTATTATGTTCAAGGAGGGAATCTCATTAGAGGCCTGGACTAGGTCATGGCCATGCACATTGAAGGCGATTTGGTTCTCAAATTGAAAGAAGCCAAAGCCTTATGGCTTTGATGATCTGTTGGGTTAAGATTTAGTTAAAGATCATTTCTTTAGTGGTTTTGGTGTTTCTAGAGTAGTTTTTCTTAGGTTGAAGTTTGATCCTGGCTGACTGTTTGATTGCAAGTTTTTGGGAAAAGTCATAATGCTACTCCACCATAACATCTTCAATAATAACGAGAGAGTAAATATCAGTAATAATAACTTATTGTTAGTTGTAAATTGTAATTACATGTATTAATCTAATCACTAAAGCCTTTCTAATTCATGTGGCATCATAACTCAATGCCTTGTGAGGATCTTTCATTCTATGGAGCTTACAATGAAAGCTTTCATTGTGCGAAAGAAGCTTCCTCTACACTCTGCATTGCATAAATGGAATGAAGTGAGAGATTTAATACTAACATTTTCAATTTAAATAAATCCCCACACCAACGAGTTGAATCTTTACCCTAAAGAACATTGGAAAGGGGATTACAAATATTTGAAATTAGATAATTTCCTTAGCACTAGCCACACAAGATAGTTATTTAGACAAACACCAACTTTTCATTGATACAATGTGTGGAATGCATAGGTTGAGAGGAAGCTTTCTTTCTCCAACCCTCCTTAGTCCACACAATGTAACCAAATCTTGATATTTCGATGAAGTGTATGGAAGCAAGAATACCAACAGATTGCAAAAATGATTGTGGAAATTAAGTGTTCTTGAATAAAGAAAAAAGGTGGACCTTGCACTACCTTAAGTGTGTCATCATATCAATAGCTACCAAAAGAGGTGACATTTTGTGGAAGCCATTATGGAAACAGAGAGTTCCATAATAATGACAAAATGCTTACCCCACATAAATGGGAAGGGACTATGTTGCTATGCAGTTATCACCCATGTTTCTTGTGTCAAAACCTTATTGTGCATTGTCAAGGAGAAGAAGATGTGATTTGGAGCAATGAAATAATGGATAGAATGAAGAAGCTTTTCATTATGGTTATTTGTTGTTTCCTACAATGTTAAATTCATTTTCTTCATCACTGCTTCCAACAATGCTAAAGTTGTTTTCTCCATCATTGCTTTTAATTCAAGCTAGGCTTATTTATCCAACTATTTTGTTTACAATTTTTAAACTTTACAAGTTGAGAAGGGAAATAAAAATGTTATTTTTTCTTATTCAATTGCAATCTATAAATTATATTGAGAGAAAACATGCACATAACCAAAACATCAACTAGTGTCACCTAGGAACTCTCAATTCCAATCCCATAACTTTTAGTAGGATATGTAAACACCAATGTTGACAATAACATTGAAAAGCTAAGGAACATTTTTTACTTTTTTAAAAGCCTCAATAATATTTTTGAATAGAAAGCGATGAAGTATGAATATATTAGGATGTGATTAGATAAGATTGGGGTAAAATATTATGACCTTGTTTATTTATAGTAGAATTGGACAACATCCTAGAGAAGGATGTGCATTGGGATTAATTAGTACAAATATCAATTATTTATAGCTCATTGGATGTATAAGAGGTTGATGGTTTTTGAAAAACCTCCATACTATCACAAGGAGGTGCCCCACTATATTCTCAAAGGATTGTGGGTCAAAAAAGTTTTTAGTTTTCCATATCAACTATTTTAAGATTGGTGAATTTTGAGGGGTAGGTGACCATCTTGTGCAAGATTAACATATGTCAGGTGTGATTGGTTTGGTTTCCACCATGGCCTATAATTTACTTTACCATAGCTTATTCATTGCTACAACCAACATAGAGGAATTTTTAAGCAATGTGAAATGTATGCATGGAAGGCCAAATGTTGGTCCTTCTTACCACAAGGTTGAGTTTAGTTAGGTGAGGTGATTTGGACACTTTAGGCATCATGATCATAGTTTATGTGACCATCACCTATGCCTAACCTTCAAGAGGACTTGTTTTGCTGGGATGGAGGCTTTACTATGGTAGAGTTTGATGGATGGAATTAGTATAAAAACATCTTTTAATTTTTGTTTACTGATATAGTATAGTAAATTGTAATTTTTTTATAAAAAGTTAATTATTTTACATGTGCGGTTTCAATGATCCAATACTTCTATGTAACTTTAGTATGAATCACTTCCATTATTGAGAAATAGTTATATTAACTTTTTCTCTCAAAATATCAACCCCAAAAATATTTTTAGACTATAATTTGGTTTTAATATATTGTTTTATTTCTTTTACTTATTTTATATACTAATCTAAATTCCTTTTACATCTCTTTTTATAAACTCTATTTTAAATTTAAATAAATATTTTGGCATAGAAACTATGCCGCACAGGAAATTCCACCATCTAATTTGAACCACCTGGCATAAATTTTTCATTCACATATAAAATATTTTTTAAAACAATATACATTTTACACAAGCGGCCATAAACATGCCTCCGCCTCCTTTAGAAATCAAACGAGGCGTCTATTATTGGAAAACATCTTAAGTGACAAATATATATGATGGAACAGAATTCATATGGTTTTTCCCTTCTTCAAGGTTATGAAGAGAAATAATTCCGTGTTTTGAAAATGGGAAAGAAAAATGAATAATAAGTCTCTTGCCACAACTATTTTTAATGATATGAAAATTAACAGATGAAATGCTCAGAAAAAATAAAAAACCTAATTTTCTTTACAAAATTTACGATCACAACTAAAATAATCGTCAATAAACATAGACTTCAACGTTTTCTGGGTAAAAAAATCGTGTTGGAAGATCAGTTCTTCCATATTCTTCCACTTAATAAAAAATCATCAATAAATATAAACATAAATGCTTTGTAGATGAAAAACTCATCTTGGATTACCATATTCTCCTACTTAATAAAGCATTTTCAAACAAAAGAAATCTTCACATGTTTTAAACAATATGATCAATATAGAGTATCACCATCTTTTATAAAAAAAAATAAAAAATAACAGTTTAATCATATTTAGTAGAATTTTTTTATATTAAAAATAAAAAGCGAAATGGACAAAATAAAAAACATTACATCAATAATTGACCGATTTAATATTTAACGTACATGATTGACTACTCTAAGGAACATGATGGTTGTGTTCCCGTTATCCATGTGGAGGAGGAGGAGAAGGTACATGCTCGTTGTGGTGTTCCCCGTTTGGCGACCCTCTCAGAAGGCGCCCGAATAACAATCCACCCGTTAGTTTTTGTTTTGGCTTTGTACTTTTGGCTGTATTTACGCTGCCCTGCAGCACATATCAGTCAAAAACACGTTACTTTTCAATCACTTCACATTTATGCGAAATATATATTTATTATTTTGACGGCCAGTTTACCATAACGCAAGGCAAAGAAGTTAATCTATCGGCATCCAGGTTCGTTTGAAGATTTTTATAAATTAGTATAGATTTATTTTAAATACACTTATTATTTAAATTTAGAAAATTTTCATTTTCCAGTGAAATTTTATGAATTTATTTAATTATAAATATTTTTGTTAAATTATTTAATTTTTTGTTTATTTTTATATGTTTATTTTTTATTCCATAAATATCTTCAACCTTTATAAAATAAGAATAATGACAATCATATTAGACCTTCTAATGAACCTCTCAACTCCTTTAAATGTATACATTTTAATTTTAATTTATATAATATATAACTCAATTTATATAAAGATTGAATACTTTATTACAAAATATATCTCCATCATAATCAAATTAACTCAATAAAATTAACGGAAAATATTACATTCAAAATAAATAAATATACCCTGGGTACAACAGACTACATGCTGAACAAAACAAAATAGAGAATGGCGGCGAAAGAGTGGTACCTGCTGTATTACTGGCTGTTTCCCAATATAAACTGTGGAAAAATATAATACAAACATTTATGTGTTAGAAAACAAATAATAAAGCCACATGCAAATTTCTGATATAAATTTTAGTGTTAAAGCTGATTAGTGTTTACCCAGGTAACGACTTTCGGATAGGGTTATGAGATTCCATGTTAAGAGAGTGGTGATGATGAGAACACTTATGGATCCCAAATTTCTAGCCATGAATGAAAGGCCTGTATGGTAAACTGTTGAAAGAATACGAAGCAGCAGCAAAGTGCTGTGAGAAGCAGGTATGCGGCAGAAGTAGGGACTTGAACAAAACAAATAACCGAGTTGAAGCGGACGGCCGAGGAGGCATATTTATACTGTCCAGGATACTGTTCCAAGGACCCACTAGTGTACCAGTCAAGGATATTTATACACGACTGGACCTGCCAAGGACCCACTAGTGTACCAGTCAAAGATGCCAAGGACGAGTTGAAGTGGACGGACTCTTTTTAGTGCTCAGACGCTGCATGCAATCTTCTTTGACTGGGCGACTGGGCTCTTTTTAGCGCTCAGACGCTGCATGCAATCTTTTTAGTGCTCAGACGCTGCATGCAATCTTCTTTGACTGGGCTACCACCCACACATTCTCCTTGATGACTCACGAAGCAGCAACAAAGTGCCTTGATGACTCACGAAGCATCAACAAAGTGCTGTGAGAAGCAGGAGCAGTATTGTTATGCGGCAGAAGTAGGGAGGAGTTGAAGCGGGCGAGGAGGAATATTTATACCCTATTGTAACATAAATGCGCCCTGACATGGCCCGATATAACACCCAGAGGGAAAAAAATAGCGGCGTGCAATCTTCAGGACACTGCTCAGAAGCTGCATGCAATCTTCCTTGATGACTCACATATGATCTTCGCGTAGCAGTCAAAGATGCCACCTTTGACTTATTGCGACAGTTCAAACAACTGTTGTGTTTCTGATGTCGCTACGCGCTACCAGGCTTGTGACTAGAGTTCTTGTATTTTTGTGTATATATACATAAATAGAATATTAAATATTCAACCTATTATAATTTATTGAATTTATAATAAATTTAAAAAATATTTATCTCAAGTTGTTGTAACATTTAAGTCATTAAGGTGTAATGATACTAATTCGAGTGAAATAATAATAATTTGCCAATTGTTATCTTTGCATTTTTTTAAAATATATATAGTATATAATATATATATAATATATATATATAACATTTGATGTTTTAGAAAACAATTAATAAAATTATGGGAAATTAGTGATAAAAAATTACCAGAATGCTTTTTTATCTTCTTTTTTCTAGTAGAGTGGTATTACAACCAAAGAACCTATTGTTATTGCTATACCAACTTTTCTTAATTCCTTTTAATGTCTTGTTCTCAGAGAAATTTGAAAAACTCACTTTTAGAAAACAATAAAAAAATTATTTTGCTAAATCTATGTAACACCCCCTCCCACATTTACCCAAATTATTATCCTTCATAGTCAGGTCAATTATTTAGGCCCATTACCTGCACTTATTTGCAGCGCTAACGTTCTGTCGGCAGATGGAGTGGCCCTTTTACAAATCAAGTTATATTTTGCAGTTCCTCAGACGCTGCCTTCTTTGAGTGGGCGACTGCGCGTCCCACCCACACATTTTCCTTGATGATTCACGAAGCAGCAACAAAGTGCCTTGATGACTCACGACGCAGCAACAAAGTGCTGTGAGAAGCACGAGCAGTATTGTTATGCGGCAGAAGTAGGGACGAGTTGAATTTATAAGGAAGGACATGATGTGAGTTCTAATTCACTCAGGTGTGTTTTCAATATAATTTTTTTTAGCTGTAGCCACTTACAGGTATGTTAACATGTTTAATGGCTTTTAAGGTATGTAGTCTAATTCTTATGAGAATTGAAAATAATTAGGTCTGAGGTTTGTTAGAATCTATATGTCTTATGAAATAGTTTATTTTTATTTCATTTGATTCTTACTCTCAAACCTTTACCATGAGGTTTGAACATAGTCATAAAGAAACTAAACCCCACACACAATTTTTGAAATAAGAATATGGGGGTGGACTTTGATAAATGGAACATTATTATAAGAAGAGCTTCAGTGTAAATCACATGAAAAAGACATTTGTCAGATGTCTTTTTCATGTGATTTAAGCTGAAGCTCTTCTTATAATGATGACTAATCACAGAAGCATGACAAATGTCTTTTTCATGTGATTTACGCTGAAGCTCTTGACTAATCACAGAAGCCTCAATGACAAATGTCTTTTTCATGTGATTTACGCTGAAGCTCTTCTTATAATTATGACTAATCAAAGAAGCCTCAATTCTTCAAATGGAACATTACTTAAAAGTGTGTCTCTAGACATATTGGTTCTTGATAAGTCAAAATTTTTTTTTTTTTTCTTTGAAGCTATTACTGATAACTTAACATGACCCTCATAATAACAACCTATCAAATTTAAACCTAAACCTCGTCCAAATAATAATGACTAGTTATACATTCTTATAAATAAATAAACTAGCATTCATCCATCTTAAATTTGGGATTATCAAGTGTCTAGGGAAATCAAATATCTCAAAATGCAAACCTCTTTTTGAGTGCAAGGCATAAGAAAAAATTGCACCTCAAAAGATTTAATTCTTCTAGGTACTTTGTAGATACAAAGTTAAGATAAATATATGTTGGTTCTTTATAATAATATTTATATTTATATATATTTCACTTTCTTATATATATAAATACTCTTATGTTTAATTTTATTAAAAACCTTGATAATGCATATAATTTCATATACTTATTCTTCTCATGTTTCTTTAATATGTTTCGTAATTTTTATAATTTAACTTTTTGATGTGAATATGTAACAACACTTAATATTTAATCATATGTTTGTTTGTTTTGCTTTTTGTTTTCCTTAGTAGAGGGTATACTCCGATTCATATGGGGTCATTCTAGGCCATTACCAATATAAACCTCTAGTGCTATATTGCCCTTCTATAAGACACAAACGAGATGATAGTGTTATTTATATGTTTAATTAATAAAATAATTTCTATCAATATATATATACATCATATATATATATATATATATATATATATTAATTAAATCCTACTATATTATATACAAATACCAATAATATATGGGGATAAGTTTATTCCCACAAGTGGCTTCGGAATAGAAACCGCCTATCCTATGACAGATTTGAACCACCGCACAAAAAAATAATTGGTCTTACATCCATAGGATATATATATATATATATATATATAATAAATATATATAATATATATAATTATTATATTATATTTATATATATACTTGGCTTTGGGTCTTCTACTTCTTTTAAAAGACAAATTCTACAAGCAAGTTCAAAAAATAACTAGATAGTCTCAACCTACCGAGAGGGAAACCAAGTTTATTGACCATCTAGTGGAGTCATATACTAACCAAAATTTAAAAGTCGTGATCAAGTCTAGTAACACTAAAAACACTGAAATATCATGCTAACCTGTAACACTCGCTTTACAATGCCTAGAGACTACTAACTGAAAATAAAAAGCACTAATCATAAAACGACTCAATTGGGGTTAGATCCTTTACAGTGGATCTGTGCTAGGTTGATGGAGGAATACATGGGATGTGATTTTCAATTCTTGTTAGTCACATGCTCACTTAATTTGTGCCAAGCATCACCTGTTATATGTCATGACGAAGTAAGGCCAACTCTCCTTGTGTCTGCAAGGGATCTTCTGGTGCCTCTTCCATAACTTTGACCATCAAGTTCATCATTCTCTAATATTGAAGCAATGCCTGAGTGTATAGATTCCTTTTGCCTTTGGTTAGTCTCAGGTCTATTATAATTTTACCCTAGTCATGCACTGACTTTTCCATGCTTCGTTTTATTCTAGAATTCAACATTTCCTCCCACTCTTCCAGTCTGGAGCCTATTATGGTCGAGGATAAGTCTCTATATAATGCAACTACCTCCACCTCTCGGCATGACCCACCTCTGCGACCCCTCCCTTTGTTAGCTTGGCACTGGCCATCACCTCGAACTCCATTTTTCATCTCCCTTCCTCGGCCTCTGCCTTAGTTACGTGTGGTGGTGTTGTGACACCTAAGACCCAAGCAAGACATATCCTTCCTTATCCAACAATTCCTTGTGTCCTCGGGGTTCGATCTTGAAGACTGACCACGAGATCCTATACCTCAGTCTGAATTCTTGGAATTGTCTTCAACAACTGCTAACGATGTAAACATTATATTAGCATGATGACAAACAACATATTGTGCTAGCTTAAACCTACTAAGATAGGAGATCTCGTTAACCAAACATTTTCTCAAAGGTGGTCCACATACATTAAATTATTCGGTAAGCATGTCATAAATGGGATAATTAATAGACAATTGGAGTGAGGTGTCGTAATAACGCCTCTACAATCTCAGTCGAGAAGGTAAGGAGAGATTCTTGCCCCATGTGATTCCTAGCATTTGGCTGGGTTCCATAAGTTGACCCTTTAGCCTGAAAGGCGACCATGGCTAAATAATTCCTAGGGCCATATAAAAGAGTCCACAAAAACCCATCTTCCCTATGGTAAGCATCCGAAATTCGACTTATCGAGCATGGTATGGGGACCAAAATTCCAATTGCGAACCTTTCTCCACACTAAATAAATAAACACAAATTAAGGGTGATAAAGATCCTTCGGACATAAATAACCGTTCATATAAACACAATTCCAAACATACTGCAAAATCATTTGTTGGTACTCAAGCGAGGGAATGAACCATTCACGAAACTCTCCATTATCTAAGTGACACATAAGAATCAAAGGGAGGTGAAAATGAAACGTAACATACCCATAGGCATTCATTTTGTGATGCCCGACCTTGGTCGCGCTGGAACAAGATGGATGTTCGTCCTCCTTTGGTCCTCGTGTTCTACCTGCGTCCCTCCTCTCAACAAAGATTAAACATATTTTTATACTGCACCAAAAATGGTACTAGGTTGCCAATGGTTTCCACCTTTCAATATTTTTCCTTGCAAGAGATCTCACCTCCATTACTCATGTGTACATCTCTAAATCTTTACACATGCAGGTGCATGTGATAGGGTGGCCAAGCCACAACCATCCTTTATTTCCCTTGATCTTGTAACCATGGCAACAAGAATCCCACGGTGGTTTGTCCTAGCTTGCACCCCGGTGAGGGGATATATATATATATATAAATATATATATTAATATATATATATATATATAATTATATATATATAATATATAATAGAATATATGTTATTAATTAATTTTTTAAAGTTTTTTTTATGTATAATATGTGTGTGTGTTTAAATAAAAATAAAAAATTATATTTATTAATTATATGTCAATAAATAGTCTCATGAGAGTAGCTTAATTAGCAATGGTTTTGAAAATCAAATCTCATGCAACGAAAAGTCTTAGGTTCAAATCTTGTGCAATTTCCTAGAAAACAACACAAGCCCACCAAAAACTTGACAGATCATAGGAAGTACTATCATTGTTAAGTGAAATCCGTTGTAGTGGCACGTAACTTTCACGTAACACATATCAATGACTAAAAGCACAAGCTGATGTTTAGCATTTGAATTTCGTTATAAACGAATGTTCTTTGAAGGTTAATTATTGAAAAAATGGAAAAGACTCCACCTAGTCTTGGGTCGAGAATTGTATGGAAACTACTGATCTCATCATAAGGGTGTTGAGTCCCAAACTTGCATCTTTCCTACACCTTTTTCTAGCTTCTTTCCATTTACCTAAACCTTCTAAGCTGTCAATATCATTGCATATTAGTTATAAAAGAGAAATTAAAGTGGTTTCTTGACTATGTTTTTGTGTTGCTACTTGAACTAGATTTTTTCTTATGAGCTGCAGAATCTTGTCACTTTCTGAAACTGGGTCAGCATTCCGCAACTGTTTTTGTTAAAGTCTATATTGTAGGTGTCTTCAGGAAAATCAAGCCACATGGGCAAGTTGGAAATGATGTGGACATGGTTCGTGTCCCATTGGTCTAGTTGGATTCGTCAGAAGAGGCCATAGTCAACAGTGGTCAAGCGGTGGTCAACGGAAGAGTCCTACAGTAACAGGACTTTGTTTCCAGGCACATGAAATATTTCCGTGACCGTTTCTAGACTTCTGGAGGCACGCTGACACCTGTAGGTTGCCCACGATGTAAATCCAACAAGACGCTTTCATTAGATTTCATCATCTCGACACCCATGATGCTAGATCCATGGACGTTGTTGTTCACGTGTCCTCTGTCAGCGCAGTTTTTAGGAAATCAGTTATGTAGCTTTCTGTTATAAATAATGCGTCTCCATACGCATCATAGTTAGTCTTTTTGAAGGTATTGTTGACTGTTAATGAGCCCACTGTGCTATGACATTGTTTCATCGTTATGACTGCATTCTGAATATATGAGAAGACTCTCTTTCTTAGCATAATTCGTGGTTGATAGCTGTTGCTCGAGGTTCTGCAGAGGGCGCCTGAACACGCCGAGGTTTTGTTTATTGATGTATAGTTTCATGCTGTGGTTTTACGCTCATTGTGCCATAGTCATTCACTTGTATATATTGCATTTCTTATAGCACTAACGTTTTATTTTTGTCCACAATTCTACATGCTTTCCATTGCTGTTAATGTTGATCAGTGTATTTGTTCCAGATTACAGTAGGTAGCCGGGGCATTTGCACATAGTTTTACAATGACTTATGACATGGAATCCGTTTTAGCTTTCTGTTGACTTATATTTCTTAGTTTTTAAACCCAGCTCTGTTTTGTTTATTTTAGTTTTGTTCATTGACTTTATTAGTTGCCTTAGATATTAAATTGCTCATGTCATTATGAGTTACCTCCGAAAGCCATAGTGAGACTAATGGTGAGCGATTGAAGTATGAGTGTGTAATTTGATATTAGTTTCCTTTTCTGCAAATTAGATATTAAATTACTCATGTCATTATCAGTTACCTACGAAAGCCATAGCAAGACTAATGGTGAGGGATTGAAGTATGAGTGTGTAATTTGATGTTAGTTTACTTTTTTACAAATTAGATATCGGATTGCTCAAGTTGTTTATGATTACCTCCGAAAGCCATATCGAGACTAATGGTGAGGGGTCAGAATATGAGTTGATGTAATTTGATTTTAGCTTTACTTTACTTGCAATTTTGGATTTCTTTGGGTGCAGTTTCTTTTGTATTTAGATAGCAGCAACAGGAATAATAGTTTCATGATCAATAGTTCACTGTTTGTTTGACTAGTATAGTGGCACATTTTCATTTTCTTTTAGGAGTTCATTTTATCATTGCATGGTTTAAACTCTTTTTAAGTTTGAAGTTTTGGAAATCATTATAAAGGACATCATTGCCTTGAACATTTATATCCATATTTGTCTTTTAGAATTTCCATCTTACATTAGGAAATCAACAAAGATAAACCCAAAACAAAATACAAAAACCAAAAACGAGAAAAAGTCAGAGATAGGTTATCTTGCACATATAGTGCGCCACACTTCGTCAGCTTATGAATCCTGGATTGACAAATTAATGTAGCAATTTAGGACACTCTAAATTGACCAAACATTTTGGCGTCGTTGTCGAGGAAGTGTAACTAGGTAGCCAATTTCTTTAAAAAGAAAACAATAAAAAGAAGGGAAAAATTGATAACCTCTTGAAGTATGCTCTCCTCTTGCACCTAGTGTGATCTGGAGGATCATAAAAGAGAGTTATTGGTTCAATAATTTCTTAATTATGCTCTCTTCTTGCACCTAGTGTGATCTGGAAGATCAGAAAGAGAATTATCATCCCAACTTAAAAATAAAAAAATGACATGCATAGAGCAAGAGATTCTAGGGGAAGGTTTATAGCTAGAGCCAAGAGTTCGATTTTCACAACTCTAGCTTCTTCAAGGGATATAAAAGATTCACCACCATCCACTCCTAGCCTTAAGATTCCTGGAATTCAAGGGGCGGCAGCTGGATTAGAGGATTCTCCTACACTATCTACAAACCTCATCTAGAAGAAGACCCTTTCTTTACTTCTACAGGAGAGCATATTGTAATCAAAGAAGTCGAATCACCTGAAGAAGAGGAAGGGGAAATTCCTCTTCATTCA
This sequence comes from Pinus taeda, assembly GCA_000404065.3. Classification (NCBI taxonomy): domain Eukaryota; kingdom Viridiplantae; phylum Streptophyta; class Pinopsida; order Pinales; family Pinaceae; genus Pinus; species Pinus taeda. The sequence goes on along the minus strand of APFE030538753.1, from coordinate 57,483 downwards.
CCATTAGTAGAAGAACGAGAGGAATCTGAGGACTCTGAAGAAACTATCATGACATAGGAAGTAGTAGATGGATTCGGAGGTAGAGGTAGAGGTAGAGGAGGAGGAAATATTGGAGGCAACAATTGTGGAGGTGGAGGTAATAACGGAACAAATAGGGAAGGAGATAACTCGTTTAGATTCCCTATAGTTGATGAGGAAACTCACACAACGATGAAAAACATCTCACCATCTGTCCTCCCCAAATTTTATGGATTGCGAAGTGAGGATCCTGAACATTTCTGTTTGAGTTTGAAGTAGTGTGCCGAACTTATGACTATATGGAAGACTCTCAAAAACTCAAATTGCTTCCTTCAACATTAAATGGAGCCGCTTTGAAATGGTTCATGGGATTAGTCACCCAATCGATTAGGACTTGGAATGATATGAAACAAACATTTTTGGATAGATACCTGGACTATTGTATGCCCACCAATCATAAGGATGAGGTATTTAAAATGGTACAAAAAGAAGATGAAAACTTGGAGGATTTACTTGAAAGATTTCAATACAACTTAAAAAGAGCAAAGATGAGCAACTTAGATGAGGAAACTTTGAAGCCCTTTTATTGAAAGCCATTAGAGATGAATGGATAGATATTTTAAACATGATGGGGAAGGGAGACATTTATCAACTTCCACTTCATGACATAGCAGAACTGTGTGTCCATCTCTCAAGGGGAAAATCTAAATCGGGAAAAGGGCCTAGAGATCCTTCTCTTATCAGGGCAAACAAATCTGCAACTGGATTAGTAAGTAGGCCAGAGATTGGCAATATGCTTGATGAATTCAAAACTGATATCTTAGGGAGCCTTAGTGAACAACTAGACACCCTTAAAATTCAAAATAAGCAGAAAGCAGAAATTGATGCTTTAGCCATATTTTGTCCGAAATGTAGGAAGAAACATGCTATAAGGGAATGTCCCCTGGATGCAAAGGTTGTAGAAACATGTATGATTTGCTTAGAGAATCATGAGACCAAGGATTGTCCTTCAATTCCTAGGCTCAAAGCCGTCTTTCAAGAAGATCCAAATTCAGTAGAATCTCTCTGTTTTGTTGCAAGAAGACCTTGGCAGGGGCAACAAATCAAGGGTTTAACAATCCTATGAATTTTCAACCCCCACCAAATTGGAATCCTTGGCAACAACCTTGGCGCCAACCTCAAAATCCATATCAATCATGGGCACAAGAAATGCAAAATCCTTATGGGCGATTTACTCAATTTTATCAATTTCCTCCATCTTTTCAAAATCAACAAACTCCACAACTTCCAAATCAAAATCCACAACTTTCATTGCCATTTCCTCCACAACAACCTTCTCAACAAAATCCAAATCCTCAACTCATGCTTCCATTTCAACAAAAGACAAATAAACTACCCTCTCAGCCAGTGCCAAATATTAACAATAAAAATCCTCAGAATACTTACATGATAGAAGGACAATAATTTCCTACCTACATGATTGTTCCTCTCAATGATGTACAACTCAGGTCAGGTAGAGTTTCAGAAAAACCTTCTATAGATGTCCAAGAGAAAGATACCTCTAAGGAGGACTCTCTTAAAGTCAATAAGGGTTCTGAGGAAGCATCTCTTCAAAACTCGAACATTCAAAAAGAGAAAGAAAAGTCAACCCCCACAATTCCTATAGTTGAGCAACCTGTATCTTCATCCACACCTCCTTTCCCTGAAAGATTAGAAATTGATAAAGGAGTGGAAAAACAAATCTTGTTGCCTAACTATGATTTTCTATATGAATTAAAGAATGTCTCTATCAAGATTCCCTTGCTACAAGCCATTAGAGAGATTCTTATTCTAGCAAAAACAATAAAGGAGTTGAGTCTCAAAACACCACGAAGGAAACCAAGAGATACAAGAAGAATCCACATGGTAGGAAAAATTGCAGATATCATGATGGGAAAAATTACCATGCAGAAGTATGTAGATATAGGTAGTCCAATTGTCAAGACACATATAAATGGGACAGAAATTCCAAAAACTTTGATTGACCTAGGGGCTGCTATCAACATTATGAGTAGACAGACTATGGAACAGCTTAAACTTCCTAATCTCCTCTTTACACCTACTTTACTGCAACTTGTAGATAGATCAATAATCAAACCAGATGGTGTATTAGAAGATATTTCAGTCTCCTTAGATTCTTTGGAATATCCAGTAGATTTCATGATTTTGACTCCCAAGAGTAATCTAGGAGGGAACCCACTTATCTTAGGAAGACCTTGGCTATCCACAGCTAATGCTTTCATTAGTTGTAGATTTGGGGATATGTACATTTCTAATGGTAATTCGACAAAGAAATTCAATTTGTATCCTCCAGCAAAAGCAATCACAGAAGTAGGAGACAATGAATGGGTCAATGATGAGGACACTATACAACATGTCTTTACCATTTCTGAAATCAGTGAGGATAGTCAAATTCTGAACACATTAGAAAATTTTGAGACATCTTCAGAATATGACCCCACACAATTTCAGTTGGAATCTGAAATTGAATATTTATCATCAAGACAAATGTCTCTTTACTCTATGAAAGAGTTTGGTAGTTCTACCATTGAGATTTTTCCAGGTAAAACATTAAATATCAACAAAAATTTGGAAAAGTCACAACAGGAGGAACTAACCAAAATCTTGCAAAAATATTCTACTGCATTTGCATGGGAGTATACTGATATGAAAGGTATTGATCCTAAGAATTGCATCCATCATATCTATATTGAGGAAAACAATGGACCAATCAGACAACCTCAGAGAAGGATGAATCCAAATCTTAGGGAGATAGTGAAAGAAGAGCTCCAAAAACTACTCAATGTAAACTTCATTTATCCAATTTTAGATAGCCGATGGGTTTCTCCTTTGGTTATAGTACCTAAAAAGAATGGTAAATGGAGGGTATGCATTTATTACACGGAATTGAATAAAGCAACTTTGAAGGATCACTTCCCTTTGCCTTTTATCGATCAAGTATTAGATACATTAGCAAGCAAAAAGTAATTTTCATTTCTGGATGGTTTTAGTGGTTATAATCAAATTCAGGTAGCACTTGAGGATCAAGATAAGACCACATTTACCTGTCCATGGGCAACTTTTGCCTATCGAGTGCTTCCTTTTGGGTTATGTAATGCACCCGCAACATTCCAAAGAGCAGTACTAGGAATTTTTTCTGATCTAATTCATGATTGTGTAGAGGTTTATATGGATGACTTTACAATTTATGGTGACTCGTTTGAAGAAGCATTAGAAAATTTGGAAAAAGTACTTATACGATGTAAAGAAACAAACCTTTCATTAAGCCATGGAAAATTCTTTATGATGTTTATTGAAGGTATTGTTTTAGGACATCACAGTTTAGGAGATGGGATTAAAGTTGATAGATCAAAAGTTGAATTCATCTCCAAGTTTCCTATTCCAAATTTTCAAAGAGATGTTAGAAGTTTTCTAGGATTTACTGGAGACTATAGAAGATTTATAGAAAACTTCACTAAATAGCATCTCCACTCTTCAAACTGCTTACTAAAGACTGTGAATTAAAATGGGATCCTCATTGTCAGTCAGCCTTTGAAACTTTGAAAACAAGAATATCTGAAGCACCTATCTTGAGAGGACCAAATTGGAAAATCCCTTTCCATATTTCTAGAGATGCTTCAGATACAGCTCTAGGAGCTGTGTTGGGTCAAAAAGATTTAGTCCCTTATGCCATTTACTATACCAGTAAAAATTTGACTCCCACTGAGTTGAACTATACTGTGACTGAAAAAGAGTTCTTAGCTGTTGTTCATGCAATCAATAAGTTCAGACATTATATAACAGGCTATGAAACTTTTTATTCACACTGATCATTCTGCGATTAGATATCTAATGAACAAACCGGTTACTAATGGTAGAGTTACAAGATGGCTCCTACTTTTATAGGAATTCAATATTACTGTGTTGGATAGATCAGGGAAACAAAATACAGTAGCTGATTTCTTGTCTAGGATTCAAAATACTATAGAAGATTCTCCTATAGAGGATAAGTTTCCTGATGAATATTTATTTGCAGTAACTACTAAAACCCCTTGGTATGCAGATATTTCTAACTATTTGGTTACAGGGAAACTACCTCCACAACTATTTCCTAGTGAAAGAAGAAATATTATTCAGGAGAGTTCAATATATTCATGGATTTCTAAGGAATTGTTTAGAACAGGGCCAGATCTTGTGATCAGGAGATGTGTTAGGGAATATGAAATGCCTGATATCCTCAAGGCATGTCATGATGAACTATGTGGCAGACACTTTGCTCACAAAAGGACAGCCTATAAAATCCTCTCTTTGGGATATTTTCGGCCTTCCCTCTTTAAACATGCAAAACAATATGTCAAATGGTGCGATAGTTGCGAAAGAGTAGGGAAACCTACCTTTTCAAATGAAATGCCATTGCAACCACAGGTACTCATCGAACCCTTTGAAAAATGGGCTTTAGATTTCATTGGACCTATTAATCTGCCATCTAAGCAAAAGAAGTATATATTGGTATGTACTGATTATGTCACTAAATGGGTAGACGCCAAAGCGTTAGTTTCTGCTACTAAAAATTCAGTTGTTAATTTTCTTTATGAGGATATTTTTACTCACTTTGGCGTTCCAAGAGAAATTGTGAAAGATCAGGGAAGTCAATTCACATCTAACTTGGTGGAGAAGCTGATGGAAGAATATAAAATCAAGCACAGAAGATCTACTCCTCACCATCTGCAAGAAAATGGTCAAGTAGAGTCTACAAACAAAGTTCTAGAAAGTATCATCACCAAAACTGTTCATCCACACAGAAGAGATTGGGAAGAGAGGCTTCCTGAAGCCTTCTGGGCCTACAAAACTACATGGAGAAATACAACAGGACATTCTCCCTATGAACTTGTTTATGGGAAAGAAGTCCTGTTCCTATTGAGTTCCAAGTCAAATCCTTCAAGATGGCAGTTCAGTTGGGGATGAATCTATCAGAAGCCCAAAAGCATAGAATGGAGCAGTTGAATGAGCTAGATGAGATCATACAAGAGGCAATCCTGAGAACTGATCTAGTTCAATATCAAAGAGCTAAGTGGCATGACAAATACATTAAAGAGAAAAAGTTTCAAGAAGGAGACTGGGCATTGCTATTTGATTCGAAGTTTAAAGACTTCAAAGACAAATTTTAGACTCATTGGCTTGGGCCTATGAGATTGACAAAGTCTTTAGCAATGGAGCGGTAAGAATCAAAACCGTTGATGAACATCAAACCTTTCTTATTGTGAATGGCCACCGATTAAAAATCTACCATAAGCCACTCTCAAAAGAGGAATTTGTCAAAATCTTTCAAGATAGTTCTGCAATAAGGCTGATGAAGAAGAATCCTTCTTCTCCACCAGCCTAGTTTTTGTTCTTTTCTATTTTTCAAAAAAAAAAAAAAAAATAGAAATAAAATAAATAAATAAATAAATAAATAAATATGTATAAGCCTGAAAACCAATCACTGATTGGCAGTGTTATATAGAAATTACAAGGCGAAAATCAGGAACTCCTAACGCCCTATATTTTCCAAAAACAAAAATCTCTCTCTTTCGCATTTTTCATTCCACTTCATCTCATTTTCATTTCACTCCATCTCATTTCCATTCCATACCACTTCATTTCATTCAACTCCATTTCATTCCACTAATAAAAGCTTTATGACCATTTTTAGTCAGTCAATCATCATGTATCCATCTCATTCAGTTATAAGATTATTGAGTCAGTTTCCGCAGCTACAGTCAGTTTCTGCAGCTGCTCACTGATTCCACAGCCAGTTGTGTTTCCGCAGCCAGCAACCTGTCATTTAACATTGGCAGTTAGATGATAGGTAAAAATAAAAAAAATAAAAAAAATGGAGGTATGACTGAGGACATGGGGCACCTAAAGGCATCAACAAGGCAGCTGATCAAAGGTTATGGACAAAAAGTGGCAAACATTACAAGGTATGAACAAAACTTTATTTCAAATGGCACTCAAAACACATTTTTGCATAGTTATTAAATCACAAGCTCAACTATATGCCTCCATAACCATTTCATTCCACGAAATCCCTCCACGAATCATACATTTATTTTTCCAATGGCCTCATGATTAATTCTTGGATCTAACTCAAGTTTGGATTCATTTTCACACTCCACCTGTAATTATGAGACGTGGTTGATTTGATTACGGTTCTCCTCCACCACATAGATTCCGTAGCCATTTCATTAATGTGCTTATATCTACTCCACAACCGTCCATTTTAAAAATTATGTCGTCACTACCCTACTATTTTTTTGAAGCCACATCTACATTACCACCTCATTCACATAAGACTCCGCTCTATTCCGTGAATTCACCTCGGCTGCCTGACCTCTGTTTTGCTTCCTGTCCTCTGTTTTCTGCTTACAGTCACCGATTTTCTCCATAAAATTTGTTCATTCCTGCTAGTCCAGTCGTCTCACCTCCGCTAAACCCTTCTCACGTAGACAAATTATAAAACAGAAGGAAAGAATGGGTCGGTTGTTGAGGGTAGAACCAGAGGGACCCAAATTTATGGAAGGATACCTGCAAGTCAAGAACATATTGAAAAAGGAAAAATGGCTTTGGTTTATTCAAAAGTTTAAAGGCTACAATAAGGAGGTTACAAAAGCTTTTGCGAGGTCTTTCAATAGCCTGGAGGTGGAAATTGGGGACCTCAAGTTTACAATTACAAAAGCATCCATAGTAGCTACTACAGAACTCCCTCAAGAAGGTGAACGTTGGTCCAAGAACAAGAGCATTGGCGAGGAAGCTTGGAGATTAATCCTACGTAACCCAGGTATGGATGTGACTATATTCAAAAGAGGAATTCTTGTTCATGCCTTAGAAGAGAAATGGGCCAGTTTACTGTTGGTTATTCAAAAGTTGATTACATGTGAGGGCCGTTTTGGAGCAATGTATATGTATCATACTCGAGTGTTGATGAACTTTTTAGAGAATCAAACCCTAAATCTACCTTACTTTTTATTGCTGAGCTTGAAAAAGATGGCTACAACAGTCCAAAAGAATATAGAGGATATAGAGCCCCACTTATATCATCATGGACTAGTAAAGATTTTAATTGAAGACCAATTGAGGAAAAAAAGGGATACCTGGGAACGGTTTTTAGTGAGAAATTATTTTCAAGATCCACCTAAGGTGCCTGAAAGCAGTACAGTAAGGAAAAATAGGAAAAGGGAAACTAGTATAAGAATTCAAAACCCTCCTATTAGGAAAACCAAAGAATTTGATCAAGAAGAGAAGCTGAAAAGAACCAAGGATAAAAGGCAAAAGAAATTGAAAGAGAAGAAAAACATAGGGGATGTTTACCAAACACCAAAACCCTCTTTAGAAAAGGACCATCAGCCACTATCTGAAAGTCTAACTCACCTCCAAGGACAATCAATTTTAGCCAGCGAGAAAGAAAAAGGAAAATAGAGTATTGAGGAAGAGAGCATTAGCCCACAACATTTAAGAAGAAGCATCAAGCTTAAGGGAAAGTGGAGGAAAACAAAAACAAAAGGACCTCGGAACAATCTACAGCTGGTCGTAGTTCACCTCATGCTCAGTCAAACATTGAAACCAGTCCTCTAGACGTTGACATGAGTCCTTCTCGGCCAGAATATGAAATCAGTCCCCCTCAACAGGACTTTGGGGTTATCCCAAGGAAAACTTTGCCCAAGATAGACCCGAATCAGTAGGAAATGTATGATTATATAGAATCCCTGGAAAAGAAGGCCACAAAACCAAGCTCTTCATCCATACCTCATCCAGCACAAAAAGCTCAAATCAAGTCATTGAAACAAGAAATTTTTGAGTTAGAGGTCCTAAACAGACATATTAAACATGAAAATGAAGCATTAAAGGAGTAGAGTAGACTGGATAAGATCATTCATGACAATACCATGCTACATCTTGGACTATGGCAGAAAAAGAACAAGAAATTGAAGAAAAAGTGCAAGAAGATAAGTAGAGCCCTGATTAATCTTAAATTTAGATGCTTTATGAAGAAGCCCATGATGTTAGCAGCACCAAGAAAGAGAAGAAGGGGGCTAGATGTACTGGCAGAAGCTTCAGAACATATGGTTTGAAGGGGGGATATTCAAAATTTTTGTTGCATGGGGACATGCAACACCTTCACAGTGGGGGTATGTTGAGTCCCAAACTTGCATCTTTCCTACACCTTTTTCTAACTTCTTTCCATTTACCTGAACCTCCTAAGTTGTCAATATTATTGCATATTAGTTATAAAAGAGCAATTAAAGTGGTTTCTTGACTATGTCTTTGTGTTGCTGCTTGAACCAGATTTTTTCTTATGAGCTGCAGAATCTTGTCACTTTCTGCAGCTGGGTCAACTTTCCGCAGATGTTTTTGTTAAAGCCTATTTTGCAGGTGTCTTCAGGCAAATCAATACACATGGGAAATTTGGAAATGATGTGGACATGGTTCGTGTCCCATTGGTCTAGCTGGATTCGTCAGAAGAGGCCATAGTCAACGGTGGTCAACGGAAGAATCCTACAGTAACAAGACTCTGTTTCGAGGCACGTGAAAGATTTCCGTGACTATTTCTAGACTTCTAGAGGCATGCTGACACCTGTAGGCTGCCCATGATGTAAATCCAACAAGCCGCTTCATTAGATTGCATCATCTCGACAGCCATGATGCTAGATCCGTGGACGTTGTCGTTCACGTGTCCTCTGCCAGTGCAGTTTTTAGGATATCAGTTATGTAGCTTTTTGTTATAAATAATGCGTCTCCATACTCATCATAGTTAGTCTTTTTGAAGGTATTGTTGACTGTTAATGAGCCCACTGTGCCGTGACATTGTTTCGTCATTATGACTGCATTCTGAATATATGAGAAGACTCTATTTCTGAGCATAATTCGTGGTTGATAGTTGTTGCCCGAGGTTGTGCAGAGGGCCCCTACACATGCCGAGGTTTTATTTATTGCTTTATAGTTTCATGCTGTGTTTTTACGTTCATTATGCCATAGTCATTCACTCGTATATATTGCATTTCTTATAGTACTAATGTTTTATTTTTGTCCACAATTGTACATGCTTTCCATTACTGTTAATGTTGATTAGTGTATTTGTTCCAGATTACAGTAGGTAGCCGGGGCATTTGCACATAGTTTTACAATGACTAATGACATGGAATCAATTTTATCTTTCTGTTGACTTATATTTCTTAGTTTTTAATTCCAGCTCTGTTTTGTTTATTTTAGTTCTGTTCATTGGCTTTGTTAGTTGGCTTAGATTTTAAATTGCTCATGTCATTATCAGTTACCTCCAAAAACCATAGCGAGACTAATGGTGAGGGATTGAAGTATGAGTGTGTAATTTGATATTAGTTTCCTTTTCTGCAAATTAGATATTAAATTGCTCATGTCATTATCAGTTACCTTCGAAACCCATAGCGAGACTAATGGTGAGGGATTGAAGTATGAGTGTGTAATTTGATGTTAGTTTACTTTTCTGCAAATTAGATATCAGATTTCTCAATTTGTTTATGATTACCTCCGAAAGCCATAGTGAGAATAATGGCGAGGGGTCAGAATATGAGTTGATGTAATTTGATTTTGGCTTTACTTTACTTGCAATTTTGGATTTCTTTGGGTGCATTTTATTTCGTATTTAGATAGCAGCAGTAGGGATAATGGTTTCATGATCAATAGTTCATTGTTTGTTTGACTAGTATAGTGGCACATTTTCATTTTCTTTTAGGAATTAATTTTATCATTGCATGTTTTAAACCCTTTTTAAGTTTGAAGTTTTTGAAATCATTATAAAGGACATCATTGCCTTGAACATTTATATCCATATTTGTCTTTTAGAATTTCCATCTCACATTAGGAAATCAACAAAGATAAACCCAAAACAAAATACAAAAACCAAAATCGACAAAAAGTGAGAGATAGGTTATCTTGCACATATAGTGCGCCACACTTCGTCAGATTACGAATCCCGGATTCACAAATTAATGTAGCAATTTAGGACACTCTAAATTGACCAAACAAAGGATTAGTGTTATTAGTACTTTTATGTGTAGTATGAATATTACTCTTGTCGAAGACAACATGGTTTCTGATAATCTAGTATCAAGGTTGTGGAAAGTGGTTTGGTCAAAGACGTTAGGGTTTTGGTCTATCATAAGTCACCATTCTCACTTCTATATTGAGATGTCTGAATAGTATGATAAATTTTATGGTCAAAGAGGGAAGAATTACCAAGTTTTTTGGTCATCGTCTATTGGAGTCACTAACACTATATTTACCCAAGACTCAGCCAAATTGGTCATGGTGTTATTCAAGTTTCTTGAACAAAACAACAGAGAAGGGAAGATAAGAATGTAAGGATATAAACCTCAGTGCCTAATAATGTTTAATGTTCTATGCTCATGTATTAAATGCATGATAACTAACTTACCACAGTATTAAACTGACTTACCATAGTATTAAACGCATTTAGATGCTCTATCACCGAGTCTCCATCTTTCATCCTCAGGTTATACAGATTTTTCCACAGGAACAGTTTATTCACCAGAGACTTAGATTGGTAGAAAGTCCCTAACTTGTCCCACAAAGCCTTCGCCGTAGCTTCCCCTGATACATTCAGCAATACTGAATCTGAGACACACAATCGTATTGTGCTCTTTTCCTTTCGATCCAACTTCTTCCATTCTTCATTGGTCACTCCCATTGATTTAGTACTCGGATATACCGCGATCCACTGATCTTTATCCACCAACAAATCCTCCATCTTGAGTTTCCACAACTCAAACCTCTGACAATTGAACTTCTCAATCTCTATCTTTCCGCTGTTCGCCATCTTCTTTCACCACCAGAATCGATCTCGTAGATCTCCCACTAAACAAGGTCTACCACAAGCCCAAGCGAAACCCCTCAGCAACAAAGGCGTCCCCTTGAAGCCAAAACAGCTCTGATACCAAATGTAGGTTTAACCCCGTACAGAAATTACCTGCATACGAATTTTAAATCATAGAAAAATAAACAATGCGAGAGCATAACACATAAAAAACACATATGCACAGAGATTTTCCCCTGGATCCCAAAACCAGGACTACTAGCTTGATTTTTCATTATGTTCCTTTCAATGTTACAATACATATTTATACATGCCGAAGCATCCAATACCATGGAACGAAAACCATCGCGTCCAAAACCATGGACCGAAAACCACCGCATCCAAAAAACATGTGCGAAAATCATGCACAAAACCATAGGTGGGTCCGCCCAAGCTAAAATAGGGTCCAAAACCACAATTTTCCGGGGCGCTGCCTTGGACCCCATAAAGTGGGGTTACGGGTACCCCTCAAACCCCCTGTTGACTATGTGGAAAGAATATAACACAACCTAACAATCTCCCACTTGTTGTTTTCTTTCCACAGGGGGCCACAGGAGAGCTTAGTCATTTTTCCAGCCCTGAAACACCCATTGTTTCTCTACACCAAGAGAACTTCTCAGAGCTCACAGATTTTGTCAATGCATCTGCAGTATTCTTCAAAGTGTCCACCTTTACCAGCAACACCTTTTTGTCTTCTATCATATCCCTCACAAAGTGATACTGAACATCAATGTGCTTTGTCTTTGAATGATAAGCAGGGTTCTTTGACAAGAAAATTGCACTCTGGCTATCACAGTCTATCCTTATAGCTCCCTGTACCAACCCCATAATTGAACACAATCTCTGCAACCAAACTGCTTCCTTGCTTGCATGAGTGGCTGCCATGTATTCTGCCTCTGTAGTTGATAGTGCCACTACAGATTGTTTCTTACTCATCCAACTGACTGCACCTCCAAATAGGTTAAACACATACCCACTTGTAGATCTTCTCTGATCCAGATCTCCAGCCCAGTCTGCATCAACAAAGCCACGAATATCCAACACTCTGTCCAATCCTGGTCTTCCTTGGTAGCACAAACCATAATCACTAGTGCCATGCAAATACCTGAAAACCCGCTTCACTGCTGTCCAGTGCTCCTTCCCTGGCTTTGACATAAACCTGCTCAATACTCCCACTGCATGTGCAATGTCTGGTCTAGTACAGACCATCTCATACATCAAGCTACCGACTGCACTTGCATATGGAACACGGGACATGTCCTCTTCCTCTTCTTGTGTCTTGGGACACTATTCAGCAGATAAGCTCACGCCTACAGGAATAGGAACCTTCACCGGTTTACTATCCTGCATATTAAACCTCTGCAGTATTGTCTGGACATACTTCCTCTAGTTTAACCAGAGCTTCCTCTTTGCCCGATCTCTTTTAATTTCCATGCCCAAAATATACTTTGCAGCACCGAGATCTTTCATGTCGAATTTGGAGGACAATTGGGTCTTCAAATCCTCGATAATTTCTTTGTCATTTCCAACAAGCAACATATAAACCATATACAAGACCAGATAAATAACACGATCACCAATTAATTTAAAATATGCACAATGATCTGCTTTGCTTCTGGTGAAGCCAAGTCCCCAAATTTCTAATACCACATCCTTGGTGACTGTTTTCCCATACAGAGACTTCTTTAACTTGCATAGCAGTTCTTTCTTACCCTTCACCGCAAAGCCTTCAGGTTGCTTCATGTAGATTTCCTCTTCCAAATCCCCGTGAAGAAATGTTGTCTTCACATCCATCTGTTCTACCTCAAAATCAAAAGCAGCAGCAACAGATAAAAGTAATCTAATAGAAGTTACCTTGGCAACAGGAGAAAAAATATCACCAAAATCAATTCCCGGCACCTGGGAATAACCTTTCTCCACCTTCCCTTTTGCATTTGTCTTCTTCTTGAACACCCATTTGCTACCAATGGGTTTCCTTCCAGCCGCCAACTCAACCAGATCCCAAGCCTCATTTTTGTGCAAAGATGCCATTTCATCAACCATGGCCTCTTTCCAGAGTTTTCCATCCTCTGAATCCACTACTTCCTTCACAGTTTTGGGATCACCATCAGTAGCAAACAAAGTAAAGTTTGAACAAAAAGCAGATGGACTATACCTTTCTAGCTGCCTTCTTTCTCGAGTTGATCTTCTCACAGCCGGAGTTTGTGGCTCTTCATCTTCTGATTCCTCCTCTGCTACAGAGTCTGATTCTTCCTCCTTTAGCTCAAACTCTATCTTCACAGGTTCCTTTGCTTGGACTTCATGTTTAATAACATCTTTCACCTCTCTGAACACCACATCTCGACTGTACACAACCTTCCGTGTGACTGGTTTCCAAAGCTTATAACCCTTTAAACCATCCTTATACCCAATAAAGATGCACTTTTCAGATTTACTATCCAACTTGGTTCGTTTCTCCTTTGGAACATGTACATATGCATCACATCCAAATACCCTCAGATGTGAAAGAGAGGGTTTCTTACCAGTCCATACTTCTTGTGGAGTCTTATCCTCCAACGCTGATGAAGGTGACCTGTTGACCAAGTAACATGCAGTATCCACCGCCTCTGCCCAGAATTCCTGTCCTAACCCGGCACCACTGAGCATGCTTCTTGCCCTTTCCATCAACGTCTTGTTCATTCTTTCTGCGACTCCATTTTTCTGAGGTGTAGATATGGAGTAGTATTCTGCCATGCTATACCACACTCTCTTATAAAAATCTTCAAATTCCTTGCTGCAGAATTCTCCACCATTATCTGTCCTCAGTACCTGTACCTTCTTCTCTGTCTGATTTTCCACCAGAGCCTTAAATTCTTTAAACCTGTCAAAGACTTCAGATTTCTTCTTAAGGAAATATATCCATGTATTCCTTGAGAAGTCATCTATAAATGATACATAGTACACAGACTTACCCAGTGATTGAACTTTCACAGGTCCAAACACATCACTGTGCACAAGCTCTAATATTTGTTTCGTCCTCTTACCACCAGAGGGGAAACTCACCCGATTCTGCTTCCCATATACACAATTTTCACAGAAATCAAAATCCAGAGAGCTATTACTCATACCTTCTACCATAACCTTTACCATGAAGCATTCGAAGGCCCTTCTCTCCAATATGTCCAAGCCTTTGATGCCACAACATGGTCTTCTATCCAGAGACTACTAGATTTTCTGCTCCATTTCCAGGAACCATAGAACTATTGCACCCATCAACAATAGTGATGTCTTGTAGCTTGTCGAGAGTTCCAATCTGAACTCCCCGCATCAATACCAGTGCTCCTCGAACCATCTTGCAAGTATCCTTCTCGAACACTGTCTTTACACCTGCATCATCCAACTTGCTTACAGAAATCAGATTTATGGCCAACGCAGGAATATGCAGAACACCCGGAAGGGTTCTAACCCTTCCACCTTCCAACTTCAACTTTACTTTTCCGCGACCAATGATTCTAGCCTTCCTATCATCTCCTAAGAAGACATCACCACGATTGTATTTCTCATACTCGCAGAACCACTCTCTATGGGGAGTGAAGTGAAAGGATGCACCTGAGTCAATCAACCATGCCTCATGATCTACATGTCTACTTGAAGAAGTCAAGTACACATCCCCACCTTCATCTGAGGTGGTTTTCGCCTCTGTAGAAGGAGCATCATCAGATCCATTTCCTTTATCAGGAGCTTTAAATTTACACTCCCTTCTGAAGTGCCCTTCCTTTCCACATTTCCAACACACTACCTTTGTAGGTTTTCCTGGAGATTTAGATCTCCCTCTAGATTTAGATCTCCCACTCGATGAATTATTTATGTTTATGTTCTGGGACCATCCTCGTACAGACAAGGCATCACCATTCTCATTGTCCATATTTTTCCGTCTCATCTCCTCCGTCAGCAAGGCTGAGACGATTTCATCAAACTGCAAAGCAGTTGCATTGCTACCTATTGCAATAACCAGACTATCCCACGAGTCTGGTAGAGAACACAACAAACTGATGCACTTATCTTCATCTGAAATTTAATATCAACAGATAATAACTGACTTACCACAGTATTAAATGCATTCAGATGCTCTATCACCGAGTCTCCATCTTTCATCCTCAGGTTATAGATCTTTTTCTGCAGGAATAGTTTATTCACCAGAGACTTAGATTGGTACAAAGTCCCTAACTTGTCCCACAAAGCCTTAGCCGTAGCTTCCCCTGATACATTCAGCAATACTGAATCTGAGACACAAAATCGTATTGTGCTCTTTGCCTTCCGATCCGACTTCTTCCATTCTTCATCGGTCACCCGTTGGTTTAGTACCCGGATCTACCGCGATCCACTGATCTTTATCCACCAACAGATCCTCCATCTTGAGTTTCCACAACTCAAAACTCTGACCATTGAACTTCTCAATCTCTATCTTTCCGCTGCTCGCCGTATTCTTTCACCACCATAATCGATCTTGTATATCTCCCACTGAATAGGGTCTACCACAGGCCCGAGCGAAACCCCTCAACAACAAAGGCGTCCCCTTGAAGCCAAAGCAACTCCAATACCAAATGTAGGTTTTAACCCCGTACAGAAATTACCTGCATACAAATTCTAAATCACAGAAAAATAAACAATGCGAGAGCATAACACATAAAAAACACATATGCACAGACATTTTCCCCTGGATCCCAAAACTGGGACTACCAGCTTGATTTTTCATTATGTTCCTTTTAATGTTACAATACATATTTATACATGCCGAAGCATCCAATACCATGGACCGAAAACCATCGCATCCAAAACCATGGACCAAAAACCATCGCGTCCAAAAAACATGTGCAAAAATCATGCACAAAACCATAGGTGGGTCCGCCCAACCTAACACAGGGTCCAAAACCAAAATTTTCTGGGGTGCTGCCCTAGACCCCATAAAGTGGGGTTACGGGTACCCCTCAAACACCCTGTTAACTATGTGGAAAGAATATAACACAACCCAACAACTTCTATATTGAGATGTCTGAATAGTATGATAAATTTTATGGTCAAAGAGGGAAGAATTACCAAGGTTTTTTGGTCATCGACTATTGGAGTCACTAACACTATATTTACCCAAGACTCAGCCAAATTGGTCATTGTGTTATTCAAGTTTCTTGAACAAAACAATAGAGAAGGGAAGATAAGAATGTAAGGATATAAACCTCAGTGCCTAATAATGTTTAATGTTCTATGCTCATGTCAACTATTTTGGCCGATTACCTGTGATTTGCAGCATTAAACTCTCTGTCAGAGGATGGAATCACGCATTTAGAAATCAATTAGTTTTTGCAGCTTCTGCCAATGTTCTTCCAAGCTGGACAAAGGACGACCTTTCAAGAAGTCAATCCATGTAACTACGAAGGTGTCCACTACGACAGTTATGAAAGGCTGATCCCATTGATTTCCCTACCATATATAGGCATATTTAGTCAACTTTCTAGTGAAATAGGCAATATGGATGCCTTGAGAAAGTCGACCTTTTAGACAATATGTTATCCAGGATGGTTCCTGGTTACATAGCCAGCTTCACATAGCTTCAAGAACTCAATCTCGCCGACAATGTTTTCACGAGCCCGTAAAGTGAAGCCTATAGGTTTGAATATTAGACCAACAATATCTCAAGTATTATGGGTTACAAATAATTGTTAGGAATTTTACAATGGATATAAAGCTCAGTGGAATTGTATATTTTGCTCACTAACTGTGGACTTGTTCGTTATATTTTCTGGTGCCACTCGGTAAGTTTTATTCTGAGTCTCTCTCAAATTACTCTAATCACTATGGTAATTTGATCTTGGCGCTGACTTAAATTAGGCCATGTAGTTATGTATTTACTCCAATTGCCATGGTAATTTTGACCTTAGGCCTTTGCAAAAACTACTTTGATCTTGAGCCTCACACAAATTATTCAAACAATTTATGGATTTTCTTTTATTTTTTGTTTATAAAAAACATACTTTCCATGGGAGATCAAAAAGTACAATCCCTTGGTTGCATAGTAGCACATTTAATAACTTGAATATCTTGGTTGAGAATAAAATCTCAGATATATCTTAGACCTTTAAAATATCTTGAAACTTAACTAAATCATATTTTAATATGGTCAAACAAATTAAAGGACAAAACATACCACACAATACCATTAGACACCTCTAATATGGAAACTTACCCAACATCTAATAGTAGAGCTTCCTTAGATAACATATCCGCCATGGCATTATTTTACCCATATGTATGAAGAGCTTGCAGGTCATCTCATTATTTCCCCTATATATATGAAGAATTTGCACATCATCGTATTACTTTTGTAGCTAGCGGATTTTCCCTTGTCATGATTATAAATTAAGGACCATTAAGGCAACTCTTCCAATGAATCAGTCCACAAGGAATTTGGAATCCCCATACAATTTCAATACTTCGACATATGTCCAAAGGGAAATCCTCATGGCACACCACATAGCAAGGAGTTCAACTATAAATTGGGTCATGGCATATACCTAGTTTGTATTAAATCATTAGATAATGGGAGAAGAAAATGACTATACCTACATCACAAACACCCCTTTGACTAGCTCAATCAAACAATACCCATACTATATCAATTGGAAGCTCCATATATTCAATAAGCCTGATCTTCTTCCCTTTCAATGGTTTCACTTGCTCAAGATAAAACAATATTGCATTATGTGCAATAACTTTAGAGAAAACTATAGAGTCTTCAAATAGACAACTTTTTTTCCCTAACCAAATTCCCCATAATACAAAGATTGGAAGGAATTCAAAGGAAAAGGAAATAAACCTTTAATTCCAAGTTTAGAGACACTCTTTAACCGAGCCTCCATTCCATTAGGAATCATGGTTAAAACATGAGAAAAATATCTTCCAAACATAAATTACAAAAGGACAATGAATAAATAAATGAACAATAGACTACTCTTTCATTCAACATAGAACAAATAATCCAGGACCTACCTAGCCTTGCTTAACAAAAATATACCAAGTCAATAATTTTCCTTGCAACAACAACCAAAGGAACAACCTACATTTAAGGGGGCATTGTCCCTTCCATAGTAATATGTTCCACCATTTTGAAGAAGCAAGAAGATTATCTTGAATAAGCGCATCATATCTAGTTTCGGCTATTACAATTCAACTTTGTTTATCTTAGACCACTTGATAATGTCACCTTCCTCTTAGTCAATTACAATACTAACTTTACCCAAATTCAATACAAAACAGATCCATTCTCAAGCATGAGATGAGTCAAAATCTTGAGTTGAAAGCCACTCTTGACTATTTGAAGTGACATCTACCTTCCTAGCAACATCAATTATAGTAATATAACTAGATGATTTAAAAACTCCACTAGCCTAAAGATATTTTATGGTGACCATTGCATCCTATCCACGGGTCATGACCAAGAAGAACTTTAGCCCTGTTCTATATATTCCACAAAATGCATTTCTCCAAAGCTTTCACACCACTTACCAAATTCCTCCAAATCACAGAACCTCCCCTAGTCACTTTTGGCTCTTGTTTGAGCCAACCTACAACTAACAAGGATTTCAAATATTTCACCCCCATTACCAGACTCCATAGACTATTGTGAGAAAACATACTCCAATAGCTCTTGACTGCAAGAGCTAGGCCAAATCTCTCCATATTATGCAAGCCCCAACACCAGAAAGACTTTAAAAGAAACAAATTGTTCCAAGACACTAGTGTCATTCTTCTCCCATGCTTCTTTCCATTCCAAAGAAAATAAGTACATAACTTTTTTATAACACCTGGAATATTTTTAGGAATTTTTGCTAAAGTCAATCATAAGACTAATATTCTTTCCAAGGCCGGTTTTATTAAAGATCATATGGCCTCCTAATGAAAGCCATCAATTGTACCAATGAAAAGTGTGTTTTTCCACCTCTTTAACAAGCTAGGACAAATTTTCAGTTCGATAATTGTTATGCTTTATGAAGAAACCAAGATATTTAAAGTTTTCATTTAAAGAGCCAAACTTGAGAGGAAAGACTTCTTGGATCAAATTCACTTGGGCTTCATCCAAGTTGTTGTTCAAACAAATTGATTTTTCCAAGCTTTCCTCCATGCCTCATGCCGCAAAAAAATGATGCAAAATCCCTTTGAATATTTTCCATTCCTCAAAAATACCCAATATTAAAAGCAAAGCATTAGTGTGATTTATCTCCATCTCCTAACCAAAGTCTACTCCTTTAATTTTACCCTCTAATTTTCATCCATAATTAATATACTCAATCCTTTAATGATGAGTAAAAAATGAAAAGGTGATAAGGGACTACCTAGATGAGTGCCATGTGAAACTGTAGAAAAATATGATGGCTCCCCATTAACTAGAACACCATAATTGGTTGTTCTCACACAACCCATTATCTAGGAAACCACATCAAACTTCAAACCAATCCGAAGCAAGATCGGCATGAGAAAGGACCAGTCCACTTTATCATAAGCTTTCCTCAACTCTATATTCATCATAGTAGCTAGAATGTTTTTGCATTTAATAAAGTGCATGTCTTCCTAAGCCAAGCCATTAGCATCATGGATCTGTTTTGGAGAAGAATTTTGAGGAAATATTTTTGTATATGTGCAGAGGCAAACCACAAATAAGGATACCATGTAGAAAATTTAGGGAAGGGTCAATGCGTGAAATGTGAGAAAGAAAGAAAGATGTTAGGATTAGGTTGTGAGTTTTTCCCCATGGTAATAGTTATTGCCCATAGAGAAAGTAGGTTGTTCATCAACTTTGCACCCTAATGTAAACTATAAATAGATAAATATTCTATGTAATAAGGAGCCATGCATATGTGATAGACATGGATAATTTAGTATTCTAATCATGTAGTTGATTTTTTGTAAAGGTTTCACACTAACAAATAATCTATTATGCTCGTGAGGTATGACAATTGAAATGTAATGGAGATATTGCAATATTAATGAATATATTTTTTTATTCCTATGTCTATGCATAATGTATTGAACTATTTTTGTTTATGTTTTCTATTTCTGATGAACATAATGGATTTCCTGTGCAAAAAGGTGTATACCTAAAGTTTGGGTTTTAAGTGACTAAGATATTGGGAAAGACTAATGAAAACTGCAAAACCTAAGTCTCCTTCATCACTACAAATCTCTCTAGGGTCCTATAATCCCTCATAGATGCCTTGGGTGAGACTTCACCTGCTAATGGGTGATGTTGAAAGGACTAGTGTATGAGGGGTTTTGTTGGCTATTTCACATTGAACACAATTATGCCCTCTATGCTCGAACATATGGTTTTTTTTCTAGGACCAAGATCCATGATTGAAGGGGATGTGGAGGAAAACTAAAGAAGAAATAAAATAGTGGGTAAATATGAAGGAACACGAATTTGCAACAGAACATACCAAAAACCCAAAAATAGATTTGAAAGAATGGTTGTGAAAGTATGCCTTTATAAGCTTACAAAAAAATTTCTTTGTTGAATTCTTCGCTATTCTAATTGAGTGGTTGCTACGACTATCAGAAAAGGTTGGAAATTGGTGCTCTATTGCACCATACTAATGGAATTGAGAAATAATATGAAGAGTAAAATTTTTGAGTAATAAAGTCCCATGTACAATTAATTTCTAGTTAGATAGCATATTGGAGGGTTACATTGTTGACTTTTCAATAGAAGGCACTCATTCATATAATGCAACTAAGAGAGAAATTTTCAAGAGACAGTGATGGAGTTTCTTGAGATCATTATTCACCTAGATAAATATGTTATTATATGAAAAAAGGACTAATGTAAATGAAATCCAAGACCAAGAGTAGTTGTTTTTCTTTGCACGTGATGAGGAGACTAGGGGTTGATGAGTGGGTAGCCTGAGGGAATAAGGGTGAGGTATACAATAGACCAAGATGATCTTAGGATGCCGATACATCAAATATCTAAATGAACAAAAGATAAATGGAGGGTTAGATAACATACAATGACATAGGATGAACGCACAACGGAAGAAGCCAACAGAGTGTTTCGTAGCGGAGCAATATTTTCACACAGTAGTGAATTAAGAGATAGGCTTGTGTTAGAACCTGAGATAGATAGAAGGATAGTAAGAGAGTTTAGAAAAGGAACAAGAAGGAAACACACATATATTGGGAATAAGGAATAAGTGCAAAACACCTACTGAGTTGCATTCCATACATAGAATATAGAGAAGAATTAAGCAACAAAAGAAGAATGACCAAGGAAGGAAGCCCTTGACTCAACTTAGAATGAGAAGAAACAATGTATCATAGTAACCTTGTGTAGGCCATGTCTTGCATCAAACCAATGACCCTGCACACATCACCAAACCAAGAAGTAAGATCATCCAGTAAGTTGTTGTAGTTAGTGAGAAAAATAGTAAAGATGGTCAAGAAATGGAAGTAGTCATACAGAACCCAAGGTACCTTTGAATTAGCCAAAAATATCACATATAATAAGTTTGTAAAAAACCATGATTGATGTTCATCCTTCCATGTGAATGCCATATTTTAATGACGTCAGGTAAAAGGACCCTCAGAAACATCTTCTTGTGTTCAAGGAAACATACATTGTCAAGTAGGTGCAAGATGAACAAGAAAAATGTAGCATAGTTGGAGACCACTTTTAGGGATTACATGTTAACTTGGTATATGAAATTCAAGAATATCATGACAGGAGGACAAAGATATCATTGGGAGACATCATGTAGGATTTCCTAAAGTAGTTCCAAAAACCAAATGTGGAGTCTAAGTGTATTGCAAAAGCCAAGAAGATTTAGCGGGATGTTAGAGAGTTAGTATGGGAGTATGATCAATGGTTTAAAGTTTTCTTGGATTGGTTATTGTTTCCAACTCTAGACATGTAGCATAGGGAATAGTTTATTGTATGTCTATTGTTGCGTACATGCGTTTAGTTATTAAATACAATTTTTTTTCACAACTTGAAGCTTTATGAAATACTATGAAGTTAGAAGCATTCCCGACATGTAGTGAAAATAACGTAATGAAGGTGCAATTCCACTTGCAACTAGAAGCTTTAACTATATAGTTGGAGGACCTAACAAAAGGAAAAGAGAAGTGTGAATAATTTTGGAGCACTATATGCAAGGAGGGCCATTATAAGAATGAGTTTGCAAATATGACAACATACATGTCCATAGGAGCTATGAATCCATTAGCACATGATAGGGTACTATGACATTGTTAATTTTTCTTAGGATTGTATTGTTCTTTGCTTTGATAATTGCATTTCATTATTTCCATATTAAATTTACCCCATAACATCATATCATTATTAAAATGTATGAAATTATTCAACAACATATGCAATTATGTAGAAAGAACAACATCATCATCAATGCAACGAAACATAAAGGAACAACAGAAGAAAAAACATTCACACATAGAGACACCAAGATTGGTGAGAGATTAGTTTGGCAGAACCCACTTTTGGGAAAACCCTTTAAAATTATTCTTCTTATTAGATTGTCATTTAATGATTCAGTAAAAGAGAGTACAATGATACATATCTTCAATCATAGACCTATCCAACAAAATCATCTAAGAAATATCTATAAGATAAACCTAAAAATGCTAATAACCGAAACCTTTCTTTAGATGTTTGCGGTCAACTATAATTGTTTTCGGTCAACTGCCAAACATAGTGGTAACCTCACGAAAACTTCATTCATCTAAAAAACCAAACCCTAGGTCCAGAATACAAGGATGATGTGAAGTGTGTGTAATTCAAAGGCTTCAACCACACAAATGAGCCAACCTTCATGTGGTTGTAGCCAATATTTCTCCGTGACATGCCTGACTTTGACCCAAAACCCTAAAATAGAGATTTGAGCTTCATCTCCTACAATTCACCTTCATGTGAACCCATTCCTCCACGAACATGCCTCAAGCCTATGCAAGCCAAAAATAAGAAAGATAATAGAATAATGATCCAAGATTCTTTTTCCAAATGAGGTCGAGGTCACTTGTATTTATAGCCTTCCAAGGGTGTCCAATTTGTTTTAGGGTCATCTTGATCAAATATGCACAAGTGGGATTTTAAATCAAAAACACACTTTCCCTAATCCAAATTGAGCACTTCAATAGTAATCTCATCCCATGGTTGCAATTTTTCATTGAGCTATCGAATTAACAGGCATGAGGTTTGTAAACGTTGGGGACATTTACCAACATCTTATCCGATGATGTAGAAGTATCAGAGTTCAATTAAGAGACTATTTTGTGACTTTTGCAAGTTAGTAGGACATGATATACATACCTTTCGCACATTAAATTTAATGAGAGAGCACACCACATATACGCAAGAGGTACAAGAGGTAGAAGGATATGAGGCTACAACACCAATCTATAACACACCTAGAATGTATAATCTAGGAAGATATCAAGGGATGCAGAGATGAGGATAGGGATTTCAAGGTAGAGGTAGAAGAGGATTTGGAAGAGGAAAGGGCCTCGTCATTTGTTATAGCTATAGGAAAATGGGATATATTACACGAGACTTCTCTAACCCTTGCATGACCTATACCTATTATAAACAGTTGGACCATGCTACCAAATATTGTCCACAGCTTATTCTGAAGTGGGAGGAGAAAAAGGGATAGACGGTGTAGACGATAGCTACTAAAAAGCACACTTATCAAACACAAATAAGGGAAATTTGTGGGAATTATAATGCATCTTTTGTCCTTCATGGAAACTCGTAAAAAAATTCATAGGTTAGTTCAGAGGTGACAAAATGAATGCAACAAAATACCATAACGATGGGTCAAAGGTTTACGAATCAGAATCAGAAGCTCGATACGAGAAATTCTTGGCATTATGAATTAGGTGTTTTCCTTAATGGCAACCTACTTTATGACTTGTCCTTGATCACAACCTATTTGATGAAATGGAATCCTACTTGATATGTTGTCTATTGATCTACTTGCTAAAGGTATAAACAGGTTGTGCTTATAGATGTGACAAAATGCATGGCAGTTCAGAGGAATCTGTTCAAAGGAATGATAAAGTTGGAATTTGGAAGTTGACATATATATTTATTGATATATATGTGGATAAATATATCCATAATCTTTGAAATGAAGTAGGCACACAATTGCAATGCGTGGTTCCTTACACTCTATAGCAAAATGGGGTGGACGAGAGGAAGAACAAATCATTGAAAAAGATGGCTAGTTTCATGTTGCATGTAAGATTTCTTCCATCAAAATTGTGGGATGAAGCTATCAATTGTTCTTCATACATTCAGAAAATATGTCCTCATAAATATCTTACTGCAAAAACACCTTTTGAGGCTTGGACTAGCATGCAACCTGAAGTCAGTCATTTCCACACTTTCAGATCTTGAGCATGATCCACATTCCTATAGAGAAGAGAAAAGATTTGGAGCCTCAGAGAAATGAATGCATGTTCATTGGATATTCAAATGAATTCAAGGGGTACAAATTGCTTGATATCAACACTGAAGAGCTTCGAAAGGAGCATAAAGTTTGAAGAAGATCCTTTGCATGAACTAATAGAAGAACTTGTTACAAAGTTACCCTCACCACAAGTTGATGAATATGAAAATAATATTCGAATAAGATTTCTAATGTAGATGAGCCTTGCCTGCGACACTTGTTGGACCACTAATTTTTGAACATCAAGATAATACTATCTCATGTAGTTCGAAAGATTCTCGACAACCTTCAGCACAAAAATGACACAACATGAATGATTTATTAGATGATCTTGCTACTAGACTTTAGTTTGAGGAAGCTCCACAAGCAAATCCATGCATGCATTTGATCCAAAAACTTATGCAAAAGCAACTGGGCATCCTGTGTGGGAACCAACTATGGATGGTAAATACAACTCTCTCTCAGAACTAGACTTAGGACCTAGTTCCCCTAACTTCCAATCATAAACTTGTTAGATGCAAGTGGGTTTACCTAACTAATTAAGCAGTACATGGACAAGTTAGTCAATATAAATCATGGTTGGTGGCCAAAGGTTTTCAGCAAGTTCATGATGTTGACTATGATGAAACTTTTGCTCCAATGGGAAAAGTGGATTCTATTTGGCTAGCTCTCTCCATTGCAACAACAAGTCAGTGGAAGGTGCATCATATCAATGTGAAGAATTCCTTTCCTCACTGTGATTTCTAGGAGGAAATCTAAATGGAGCAGTCGCAAGGGTACATGCAATATTCATCTCTTATATGCAAACTAAAGAAATATCTATATGGCCTCAAGAAAAAACCTAGATCCTAGTATGAAAAGATGGATTCCTATTTGTTGCATCAAAATTTTGTATGCTGAAAATCTAATTTAAACGTTTATTTTCTAAAGAAAATTGACTCTATTTTGATCATAATACTATATGTAGATGTTCTTTTGAAAATAGGTAGTTCAATTTTTTCCATTGTTGAGATTAAAACTATATTGCATAAGAAATTTGTTATGATAGACATCAGCTTGCTCAATTTCTTCCTTGGACTAGAGGTCAATTAGAATGGTTCTAGGATTACCATTTCTCAGACGAAGTATGCTAGAGATCCTTTGGCACGATTTCACATGAGTGACTGCAAACCAACAACCACACTTTTTTTATTAGGGGTAAAGTTTGAGGATGGAAAAGATGCATCATTGGTTGCTTATGCATTGTACTATTAACTTGTGGGAAATCTTCTTTATCTCATGCACTCCTCCCGTGATCTCTCATATGTTGTAAGAGTAGTTTCCCGATACATGCATAAGCCATATGAGTTACACTGGAAAGCTGAAAAGTGCATCTTTGATATGTTAAGGTGGCAACCACCAATGGGACTCATTATGCAGAAAATTATTCTTTAGATCTCATTGGGTTCATAGATTTAGACTGGGTTGGCAACAACCTTGATCGCAATTCCACCTCCATTTATGTACTTAGTTTAGGATCCAACCCCATTTGTTGGTCAAGCAAGAAGCAAGTTGCCATTGCTTTATCATCATCAGAGGCCGAGTATAGAGGAGAAGTCAATGCCACTATTCAAGCCATTTGGCTTAAGCATTTCCTTTATGATCTTGGTATCATTGTCCATCATCCAACTGTCATATGGTGCAGTAATTAGAGTACACTAAAGTTTTACAAAGATGTAGTGCGGTGACAATGAACCAAATATATCGAGATCCACAGTCACTACATCAAAGAATTGATTCACAATGAGGTCGTCAATTTGCAGTACTATTCCAATTCTAAGGACACTGCCAACTTCTTCACCAAGACTTTCATTTAGAAAAAGTTTCACTTTTTGTGAGATCATCTTGAGATGAATGACACAACTGCATAAGAATTATCTTTTCTTTCAGTTTTGCATTGTATTTTGAGGGGGGGTTTTCTTCCCCCCTAGGTTTTCCCTCTTTCATGTTTCATGCATATTAAATGGGTACCTAAAATGGCCTTGTTGTTGGGACTCATCAATCTCGCATCATACTCAACTAAGTTATGCTTAAGGGGTCATGTTGGTGTACATGCACATTAGTTAGCTTGAGTTAGCTTGAGAGCCGACATTCTGTGTCACACACATTAGTTAGGTTTAGTGTTTATATGTGTTGTACATGCACATTAACATAGCATAAAGCACACTTAGATTTAGTGAACGTTAGTGCTTGCATGTAGTTAAGCTTAACATAGTTGATTTCTGTATTGATTCTCTCATCAATATTGCGATATCAAATTCATTCTCTCTTCCAATTTTCCTTTTCAATTCTTTCAAGTTTATGCAATTATTCATGAGCTAGGTTCTTACCTATTCTCTAGTAATTTTATAATAACCCTAAGTTCCATGGGTTGAGGTTGATGCGTGTACCTTTCATTGTAGCTTTGACGACTCTTGGGATTTGGGAAGAGTATGTGACTATGGTTATCCTCACTTCACTCGGGATTCCAGGAGCCATCCAGATTAGCAACAAAATTAGCATAAGAGATGAGGTTGTACATGCAGTGACTAGGCTATCACAGGATGGTGAAGGCACATCGCTCAACTTCTAGGAACAACCACGATGACTACAACAACTTTATTCATTAAATAATGATGTAATGTTACACGGGACTCATATTTAAAAACCCGAGGTTGTCAAACTTTGTTAAAATGCATCACAATCTGTAATCATGTATGACACTCAATTAAAAAGTGTAGGTATAGTTAATAATGCTATTGAGCATTTGTTGCATACGCAAACATGAACGCTTTCGAGAGTTTGTTGCGTATGCAAACTGAAGAGCGTTTCACAAGCCTTGGGGGCACATAGGAGAATGTCAATAGGAGGACGTTTCATAAGCCTCGACAAATCGTGATACCTGACAATTAACAAATGTCCTAGTAAAATTATAATCAGGTTTATAAATTTTATAATTTAAATGAATATATGATTTAGAAGGTAAGAAATTTAATTATGAAAATTTCATTATTGTTAACAACAAAATTATGAGAATATGATGGCATTTTTAATTTTACACTATTAAATCAAAAATTGCAGTTAAAAAAAAAATAGATAATTTTTTCATATAAGCCAGCATGTTGAAGTAAACATAATAGCAATAAAACGATAAACTTATGCTAATTAAATGCACTTTTAATTATAAAATTATTTAATTAAGTTAAACAAATGTCAAACAAGAGTGTAATTAAAGCCATCCTCATCCTACAGTTTAAATACACAAAAATGTAATAAAAACCGGAAAAATGTCATAAGGTTTTCTATATTGAGGTACATGTCTCTGCCTCATATAACTATTTAAGCTCTTCAAGGTAAGCATATGTAGACAATGAAGCAACACGCAGTAAGACAAGAATAACATTATAGGATGTTCGGACACATGTTACAAAAGATAGATTATAACAACAAAAGTATGAGGTCCTGTAGATTGCTTCGTCACATGCTACTATAGTTCGGGTAAAAGAGAAGAAACAATATTTTGGTGTATCACACACCTATCAAGTGAAACTAAGCTAATACCAATAATATCGATGTATTTACACAAAAGTGCACAGCAAAGTGTTAGAAAATGAGAACAATACTGCTAGAGAAATATACAAATACATATACCAATAATATTAAGGACATCATATTTTCTTGTTCTGGAATGAATTATAAATCTATATTTCTAAAAGAATTTGTAAATTTATGCCATTTACAAATATAAATATAAATTATATGGAAAAATAAATTTTATGGGCAAAGCAATATATTATAAAAAACTGGAACTTAAAAACCATCCATTTTAAATTCACTTTATTGCCGAGTCAAATTTACTGAACTACCTTAACACAATACAGAACTAAACCGGAGAATTGTAAAATATTTCAAAAATTAAATCATGCTGTTATTTTCAATTATGTCAAAAATCACATCATACTTTTATTTTCAATCTAAAACCTTGATTTATAAAGAGGGAAACTAGACTGATTACAAAAAGCGCTATACCCGAAACCAAAAGTGCAAAAACCACCCAAGTAAATTGAATCTTTTACTGAGTCAAATTTAGCTTCACTGCCGAACTTATTAGAAAGCGATATTTCTAAGATTACATCATACTCTTAATTTCATTCTAAGATCTCAGTTTCTGAAGGGAGAAACAAGTAGTGGTCAGACTGTGGCCGATTAAACATGCGAAGAACTATATTCATGGATGGCCTGAGATTGGGTGCAGATCGAGTTCAAAATGTGGCAATCTCCATCATCATCCATATTTCATCCTTCACGTTATTATATTCACCGCTCCTTCTCAAATCCTTACCAACTATTTCATCCATTCTCCCTTCCTTGGCCTTCTTCGCAGCCCATGCAGTTAGATGTACAAATTCCTAATTGTCCTCTTCTACCACAGGAGGTTTTCCACTTACCATTTCTAACAACACCACTCCGAAGCTATAAACATCTTGCTTGGTCGATGCCTTCACTCCATACCCACATTCTGCACATAACATTAATGTATTAGCGTGACATAGAATATGATGATCTCTACGATTACATTTCAAAACAAAAATAAATGCGTGACGATCAAAGAGAAAACACATAGAGATTTTGGAATCTATTGATGAATTCTTCACTAGCCTTGCAAGTCCAAAGTCTGCGATGTGTGCTACATATTCATCATCCAGCAATATGTTGGCAAACTTTATGTCGCAGTGAATTATTGGAGGTTCGCAGTCTTGGTGTAGATATTTGAGTCCCTCTGCCACGCCCACTGCAATGTTATACCGACTCCTCCAGTCCAACCTCTGATTAGAACGTTTCAATGCTACGCCCAAATATTCCCACAACGATCCACTGACCATGTAGTCACACAAAAGAACTATTACCTCATTCGTTCCATCATGCTCTATGACCAGGTCCCGATGACGCAGGATGTTTCTGTGACGGGCGTATTTCAATGATTCGATCTCGTGCCTCAAACTTCGATATTGAATATTGTCCTGATGATGATTTGCTAATTTTAAGCATTTGGCAGCAAGGATTTTGTCCTGTTCTGGAATCATCACCTTGTAGACCATGTCGGATGTGCCAGAACCGATGACGTAATCATCACTGAAGTTGTCTGTAGCTTCCACTATATCTCTGTATTTGACTATACCAAGTTGTCCATCTCCTGAAAAAATAGTACACTTCTTGTGTCTATTACTGTTCCGCTTTGACGCTTTTAAAACGTATAGCAGCGCAAGCATGAGAATAGTTAGGGTACCAATACAGGCAACGGTAATCCCTGCCACTTGGGCTGAGCTGAATTCTTCCTTTTTACCTGCTACTTTTGAATCTGAACAATTGTTCCTTGTTGGTGGTCCGCAAAGGCATGGATTACCCTCAAATGCATTCTGCGGGCCTTGTAAAAATGCCCTTAATGAAGGAATGACCCCTGTGAATAGGTTGAAAGAGAAGTTGAAATGATCTAGGCTTATCATATCTGTGAGAGATTGCGGAATATTACCAGACAGGCGGTTATGGGAGAGGTTCAAGGATTCAAGTGACTGCAAGTTTCCTATATGAGGAGGAAGAGATCAAGATAGATTGTTCCAGCTTAGATCCAACCCATATCAGAGACTGGCTGCAAGCTTTCCCATATCCAAAGGAATGGTCATGATCTGAGACTGGCTGCAAGCTTTCCCATCTCCAAAGGAATGGTCATGCTCAGCTTATTTCTAGCCAGGTATAGTTCGCTTAATTGTCTGCAATACCCCAGGGATCTCGGGATTCTTCCTGTTAATGCGTTTACACTCAAGTTTAATGTCAACAGATTGGTATGTTAAAATTGTAATTTCACCTGCAGCGTAATTAATTTCCAGCGAATGTTGGAAATTTTAAGGTGATTTCAAACACAAAAGACCAGAGAACAACTCTCTGATATGATGGAATTTTCTACTAAATTCCTTAACAAACAGACAACACAAAACTACTATGTTTTTACATAGAAAACTGAAAATTTCGTTTTCTGGACTTGGTGTTGCAGCAACAGGATTCTGGTGTTGCAGCAACAGGAAAAACACTCTGTTTTTGTTAACACAGAAAAAACAGAAAACTGTGTTGCTGTAACTGGTGTTACAGCAACACGATTTTGACGCTAAGTCACTTTAAGAAGTTGGGCGTCAAAATCACATATGAATTTACAATGAGACAATTGACGCTTGGTGTAACAGCAACTAAAGATCAGCAAAACAATAAACTTGTATTTCTTAAACACTAAAACAACTAATACAAATTCGTCTTCCTCTTAACAGAGGGATAACAGCAGAAACACTTCAGTTCCACAAATATATGCTTAAGATCATCTTCCTCTTAACAGAGGGATTCACCAAGGAACGCTTCTGTTCCACACAAATAACATCTACCACTTAACAAAGGGATTTCAACATGCCTGCTTCAGAGGCACTTCAATCTGTGTATACTTACAAATTGACATTGTTGTGTCTGCACTGCTGTCTAGGCACTCTGTCTCAGCACTGTATTACAACAACTCTATCTCAGCACTGCTGTGCATAGAGCTTCATTCATGTGAGGTATGCTGCTGCACATTCTTTCTCAAAAACAAAAAAATTACATTTCAGCACTGCTGTGCTGTATTGCAGAGAGATTAACGTTGTTGCCACACACTCAGAGAAACAGAACTGCTCTTCTTTTCTGCTTGATTAATCTACCTGATCTCACTGCTGCTTGATGTATATATAACAAAACAAATATCTGAGTTTAATAATAAACTAAACAAAATATCTGTTGATGTTTATCTTTGTATTTATTGCAGAAGGCGGTGACGTCTTTTCTTTCGATGGAGATAAGTCGGTTGCAGGGGAATTAATTTCTGCACCTTTAATGCTGATTTAAAGTGCAAAAATATCAGAAGATTTTTGCGGCTTCCAGATAACTGTTGAAGAACAGATTCTATGAATTTAATGCACATCAATGTGCAAGATGTCAACAGTGACTTTGGGGAAATCAGATTTCTGTCCAGCTGTTCATTGTTTGCAGTTGGAATTAATTTCCAACACTCCCCCTTAATTTCAACTGCTGGGTTATTAGTCATACCCAAACACTTCATCAAAAATTCGAAACTTTTCTGATCCAATGGTTTGGTCAGAATATCAGCAACTTGCTCCTTCTCTACTCTCATGGCAGATGTAATTTCATATCTTTTCCCTATAGGAAGATCCATCTGATAGAGTTCTACGAGGGTCTTTATCAAATCTTCAATCTCTTCCTCTGTCATATTGACAAGGGTGTTGGCAGTAAAGCCCATCTCAGCCATCTTGGCAAGAGTTACATATCGAACTCCATATTCTTTAAACAGATCTTCAAGGAACTTCAATTCCTTTCTCCCATTCATGGGCTTTGTCCATTTCCTATCTTCAACTGCATTTTTGAAAAGAACAGGGTAATCAACATAACTAGATAAAGCAAACAAAGAATTTGTACCTTCATTTGTTGCTTCTTGTGGTCTGCTTGGAGAAGCACATTCAATTCTCCTCAAGGGTGCGACTTGCTGCCCTTGTGTTGGCGTTGCAGTTTGGGGATGCATTTCAGTCATCTCCTCATCATCTTCATCACGAGACAAACAATTTTTATCATTCACTGTTTTCTCTAAGCTTTCATCATAAGCTTCCTCCTCAATGAACTGAGGTTTTACTGTCTTTACTTTCTCCATGCCTTGATAGGCTGACTTGAGAGTTTCCCATGCTTCTTTGGATGTTGTAGCTGCTGCTATCCTTGGAAACAAACTCTCATCCACTGCTCGATACAAGAAGTAGAGGGCCAAAGCATCCTTCTTCTTATATTTCTTCAACAGCTCTTTCTCTGCTTGAGTTAAGCTATTAAACTCATTTTTATCTGCTGGTTCTTCAAAACCATCCTCAACAAATTGCTGTAAATATTGTGAGGTAAATAGGGCTCTCATAACTATTGCCCAATAGTCATAGTTTTTCCCATTCAATAGTGGGAGCTGAGTATTAAACATACCCATGCTAGTGCTGACATTGGCCATTCCTTGCACTTTAAACTATGCTTCAAATAGAGTCTAGTATTTAAATAACTGGCTGTATAAATAACTTAGAAATACCTTGGATCCTTTCTTGACTGTGTCTTCACTCTGCTGGAGAAGCTACTGCAGCAAGAAATCTTCCTTCAGCTTCTTTGACGCCTTCAAAGAGCCTGGACTAGCTCTGATACCATGTTGGAAATTTTAAGGTGATTTCAAACACAAAAGACCAGAGAACAACTCTCTGATATGATGGAATTTTCTGCTAAATTCCTTAACAAACAGACAACAGAAAACTGCTCTGTTTTTACACAGAAAACTGAAAATTTCGTTTTCTGGACTTGGTGTTGCAGCAACAGGATTCTGGTGTTGCAGCAACAGGAAAAACACTCTGTTTTTGTTAACACAGAAAAAACAGAAAACTGTGTTGCTGTAACTGGTGTTGCAGCAACACGATTTTGACGCTAAGTCACTTTAAGAAGTTGGGCGTCAAAATCACTTATGAATTTACAGTGAGACAATTGACGCTTGGTGTAACAGCAACTAAAGATCAGCAAAACAATAAACTTGTATTTCTTAAACACTAAAACAACTGATACAAATTCGCCTTCCTCTTAACAGAGGGATAACAGCAGAAACACTTCAGTTCCACAAATCTATGCTTAAGAGCATCTTCCTCTTAATAGAGGGATTCACCAAGGAATGCTTCTGTTCCACACAAATAAGATCTACCTCTTAACAGAGGGATTTCAACATGCCTGCTTCAGAGGCACTTCAATCTGTGTATACTTACAAATTGACACTGTTGTGTCTGCACTGCTGTCTAGGCACTCTGTCTCAGCACTGTATTACAACAACTCTATCTCAGCACTGCTGTGCATAGAGCTTCATTCATGTGAGCTATGTTGCTGCACATTCTTTCTCAAAAACACAGAAATTACATTTCAGCACTGCTGTGGTGTATTGCAGAGAGATTAACGTTGTTGCCACACACTCAGAGAAACAGAACTGCTCTTCTTTTCTGCTTGATTAATCTACCTGATCTCACTGCTGCTTGATGTATATATAACAAAACAAATATCTGAGTTTAATAATAAACTAAACAAAATATCTGCTGATGTTTATCTTTGTATTTATTGCAGAAGGCAGTGACGTCTTTTCTTTCGGTGGAGATAAGTCGGTTGCAGGGGAATTAATTTCTGCACCTTTAATGCTGATTTAAAGTGAAAAAATATCAGAAGATTTTTGCGGCTTCCAGATAATTGCTGAAGATCAGATTCTATGAATTTAATGCACATCAATGTGCAAGATGTCAGCAGTGACTTTGGGGCATCGAACAGGCTGGAACATTTACGGGAAATTAGATTTCTGTCTAGCTGTTCATTGTTTGCAGTTGGAATTAATTTCCAAGAGCGAAACCATTTAGGAAGACCACCCAAACCTCATCGGACCGCAAGTGGTTTTCGTACAAGCGTGCCCGATGCAATAAAATTTGGCCACGCGTCCGTCTTCAAAACCACTTTCCATCGGGACATAAAGTTCGGCTGAAAAGGGTCTCTAGATAATGTTGTGAACCGTTCGATTTCATGAGGGAAAATCAACTGTTGTTGGACTTCATCAAACCTGCGGAAAATGAATTTTGACATTGCGTAAAAGTTTTGTTTGACCATCGTAAAAATATTTAATGAAAAGTTATTGTGATAGATAAAAGGTTGGTCGAAACTTTTTTATTTCCTACAGAGATATGGCGAATTTAAAATAGGTATAAGCATAGCATATAGCTTTTAATTTTATTATTTTAAATTCACGGGTGTAAGTTTTTGTTTTATTCAACAAGTAAACTGGCCTTCAAAATAATAAATATATATTTCGCATTAACGTAAAGTGATTGAAAAATAACGCGTTTTTGACTGATATCTGTTGTGCTGCAGGGCAGCCTAAATACAACCAAAAGTACAAAGGCAAAACAAAAACTAACGGGTGGATTGTTATTTGGGTGCTTTTTGAGAGGGTCGCCACACATGTAGAAGGGAAACTCTCCATAATTAGAGTAGTCAATTATGGGCAAGGGCTAACCAATTTGTTATAATGCATTAAATGCTTTGGTACATGCAGTTTATATAACAAAATAACACAATTTTTATTTTTAATTTATGTAGTTAGTGAGGTTGTGTGTTATTTTGTTATATAGCTTGCATGTACCAAGGCATTTAACGCTCTATAGCAAGTTGGTTAGCCCTTGCCCGATGGTCATATACCTTAAATATTAAATCGGTCAATTATTGATGTAATATTTTTTATTTTGTCCATTTCACTTTTTATTTTTAATATAAAAGAATTCTACTAAATATGATTAAACTGTTATTCTTTATATTTTTTTATAAAAGATGGTGATACTCTATATTGATCATATTGTTTAAAACATGTGAAGATTTCTTTTGTTTGAAAATGCTTTATTAAGTAGGAGAATATGGTGATCCAAGATGAGTTTTTCATCTAAAAAGCATTTATGTTTATATTTATTGATGATTTTTTATTAAGTGGAAGAATATGGAAGAACTGATCTTCCAACACGATTTTTTCACCCAGAAAGCATTGGCGTCTATGTTTATTGATGATTATTTTAGTTGTAATCGTAAATTTTGTAAAGAAAATTAGGTCTTTTATTTTTTCTGAGCATTTCATCTTTTAATTTTCATATCATTAAAAATAGTTGTGGCAAGAGACTTATTATTCATTTTTCTTTCCCATTTTCAAAACACAGAATTATTTCTGTGTATATTTATCTTCATAACCTTGAAGAAGGGAAAAACCATATGAATTCTGTTCCATCATATATATTTGTCACTTAAGATGTTTTCCAATAATAGACGCCTCGTTTGATTTCTAAAGGAGGGCGGAGGCATGTTTATGGCTGCTTGTGTAAAATGTATATTGTTTTAAAAAATATTTTATATGTGAATGAGAAATTTATGCCAGGTTTTTAAAATTAGATGGTGGAATTTCCTGTATGGCATAGTTTCTATGCAAAAAAGTTTATTTAAATTTAAAATAGAGTTTATAAAAAGAGGTGTAAAATGAATTTAGATTAGCATATAAAATAAGTAAAAGAAATAAAACAATATATTAAAACCAAATTATAGTCTAAAAATATTTTTGGGCTGGATATTTTGAGAGAACCAGTTAATGTAACTATTTCTCAATAATGGAAATGATTCATACTAAAGTTACATAAAAGTATTGGATCATTGAAACTGTACATGTAAAATAATTAACTTTTTACAAAAAAATTACAATTTACTATATGATATCAGTAAACAAAAATTAAAAGATGTTTTTATACTAATTCCATCCATCAAACTCTACCATAGTAAAGCCTCCATCCGAGCATAACAAGTCCTCTTGAAGGTTAGGCATAGGTGATGGTCACATAAACTATGATCATGATGCTTAAAGTGTCCAAATCACCTTACCTAACTAAACTCAACCTTGTGGTAAGAAGGACCAACATTTAGCCTTCCATGCATACATTTCACATTGCTTAAAAATTCCTCTATCTTGATTGTAGCGATGAATAAGCTATGCTAAAGTAATTTATGGGCCATGGTGGAAACCAAACCAATCACACCAGACATATGTTAATCTTGCACAAGATGGTCACCTACCCCTCAAAATTCACTAATTTTAAAATACTTGATATGGAAAACTAAAAACATTTTTGACCCACAATCCTTTGAGAATATAGTGGGGCACCTCATTGTGATTATAAGGAGGTTTGTCAAAAACCATCAATCTCTTGTACGTCCAATGAGCTATAAATAATTGATATTTGTACCAATTTAATCAGAATACACATCCTTCTCTAGGATGTTGTCCAATTCTACGATAAATAAACAAGGTCAAAATATTTTATCGCAATCTTATTAATCACATCCTAATATATTCATTCTTCATCACCTTCTATTCAAAAACATTATTGAGGCTTTTAAAAAAGTAAAATATGTTCCTTAGCCTTTCAATGTCATTGTCAACATTGGTGTTTACATATCCAACTCGATTGGAATTGAGAGTTCTTAGGTGACACTAGTTGATGTTTTGGTTATGTGCATGTTTTCTCTCAATATATTTTATAGACTGCAATTGAATAACAAAAAATAGCATTTTTATTTCCCTTCTCAACTCTTAAAGTTTAAAAATTGTAAACATAATAGTTGGATAAATAAACCTAGCTTGAATTAAAAGCAATGATAGAGAAAATGAATTTAGCATTTTTGGAAGCAGTGATGAAGAAAATGAATTTAACATTGTAGGAAACAACGATAATGAAAACCTCCTTCATTCTATCCATTATTTCATTGCTCCAAATCACATCTTCTTCTCCTAGACAATGCACAATAAGGTTTTGACACAAGAAACATGGGTGATAATTGAATAGCAACATAGTCCCTTCCCATTTATGTGGGGTACGCATTTTTTCATTATTAGAGAACTCTCTATTTCCATAATAGTTTCCACAAAATGTCACCTCTTTTGGTAGCTATCGATATGATGACACAATTAAGGTAGTGCAAGGTCCACCTTTTTCCTTTATTCAAGAACACTCAATTTCCACAATTATTTTTGCAATCTTTTGGTATTCTTGCTTCCATACACTTCATCAAAATATCAAGATTTGGTTACATTGTGTGAACTACGGAGGGTTGGAGAAAGAAATCTTCCTCTGAACCTATGCATTCCAC
Organism: Pinus taeda; assembly: GCA_000404065.3. Taxonomy (NCBI): domain Eukaryota; kingdom Viridiplantae; phylum Streptophyta; class Pinopsida; order Pinales; family Pinaceae; genus Pinus; species Pinus taeda. The sequence continues at coordinate 20,223 of APFE030538753.1, read as the reverse complement.
ACATTGTATCAATGAAAAGTTGGTGTTTGTCTAAATAACTATCTTGTGTGGCTGGTGCTAAGGAAATTATCTAATTTCAAATATTCGTAATCCTCTTTCCAATGTTCTTGCTCTTAAAGATTCAACTCGTTGGTGTGGGGATTTATTTAAATTGAAAATGTTAGTATTAAATCTCTCACTTCATTCCATTTACGCAATGTAGAGTGTAGAGGAAGCGTCTTTCCCACAATGAAAGCTTTCATTGTAAGCTGCATAGAATGAAAGATCCTCACAAGGCATTGAGTTATGATGCCACATGAATTAGAAAGGATTTAGCAATTAGATTAATACATGCAATTACAATTTACAACTAACAATAAGTTATTATTACTGATATTTACTCTCTCGTTATTATTGGAGATGTTATGGTGGAGTCGCATTATGATTTTTCCCAAAAACTTGCAATCAAACAGTCAGCTAGGATAAAACTTCAACCTAAGTAAAACTACTCTAGAAACACAAAAACCACTAAAGAAATGATATTTAACTAAATCTTAACCCAACATATCATCAAAGCCATAAGGATTTGGCTTCTTTCAATTTGAGAACTAAGTCGCCTTCAATGTGCATGGCCATGACCTAGTCCAGGCCTCTAATGAGATTCCCTCCATTGAACATAATAAGCATCAACGATTTCTATAATCCTCCCACTAATTCCCCAAGTATCTTCTCCATGTCCACTCCTCCTCCTTCCTCATTCAATTCACAAACTGCAAGATGCATGCCCAAGCTGCATAGGGCTTGTTCTCCATCTCCATTCCTCCTTCCTACTCATCCAATTCACAAACTGCAAGATGCATGCCTAGGCTGCATAGGTTTCGTTTCATGAGATGGCACATGTAGCAAGAATTCATGTTGAATATCAACATGACGTTCTCTGCAATAAGCCTATGAATCTTTCTTGCTAGAGACTTTTCAATGATTTTCAATAAAAGATTACGTCCCATGAGCTCCAACTACTACTTATTTGTATGTTGACGCTTGCACGTTATGCCATCACCTACTATGATGTCAGAATAAAAAAAACTATTATATCGTAAGACCTGCATAATTTCTTGATCTTCACAATAGGAAGATACTTCTTGTTTTTTATCTTCACTGCAAGATACTTGTTGATCAAAACAACAAGATATAACAAAAGTATATTGGAGATTAATCCAGATTTACATTGTTGTGTTTGTTTTTTAGTTTCTTCCTTGTTAAGGAAGATTACAAGTAATATAATAGTGTTTGTAATAACCACCGTGAAAAGTTCATATCATAAAGTAAATAAAGGAAAAATAAGACCACGGTTAACGGACACTTATTCCAAGATGAATGTTGGGAAAATATATTCTAGTGGGCATCATTGGATGTGTGTTTTGGCTAAGGAAATTTGGCAAGGCTAAGGCAAAGGCATTAAAAGGAAAAAGGCATTTTTGGCACATTTATTTGAAAATAAAGGAAATTAGGAGAAAAGTAAGGTGAAAGGTCATAGGTTGCATGTGAGGAGGAAAATGAAGGAATTTAATGGAAATGAAGAGAATAGACGCCTTGTTCATAAAGAGGCTTCTAAGGATCACTTGGTAACCGTTTGGCAGTTTAGCTTTGGAGCTCTGTCATTATTTTCTCTCTCTCTCTCTCTCACTCTTGGTCACTTCGAGTTTCTTGGAGCACTCTATCTTGAAGAAAATGAAAGGAAAAATAAGAAAATGAAAGGAAAAGAAAGCAATGATCAAGGAAAGGAAAGTAGGATCAAGCAGCTTCAGCAGGAACACTTGTAGGTAAGGTTTTGCACATGTGATTCCCTAGCTGGTATGGACATGCATGGCTTTGCATGTTGATGTATGGTTCTATTGTTGTCAGTGGCATGGTTTTGCCAGGTTATGAAAGTGAATTTCAACCTAGCCTCGCCTTTTTCTCGATGCCATGGTGTTGGGATGTTTATTTTCAGTTTTTGAGACTTAGTTTTCCCAATTGATTTTGGAATCTCCGGTGGAGGTGGTCTCAAGTTCCATTCCAAAAGGTTTAGGAATCCCTTGACCAATTTTGGAAGGATACACAGTAAAGCATGAGGGAGAAGTCTTGGTTAAGGGCCTAGTGATCCAGGTTTAGATTGCGGTAAAGCCTGAGAGACTAGCCTCAGTTTAGGACCTAGTGATCTCATTTGTACTGTCGTAATCCTGAGAGATAAGGAGATGGAAAATTCCTCAAGGATAGTGATGGATTCCGGATGGCATTCCAAGTTTAGTTTGGGTGTGATCGGAGCACCAATTTTGGTGTGATCATGGTTTGGTGAGGGTGGAGGCGGTTTAACCTCTAGATTCCCTTGTTTGTTATTAGATTGATTGTCCTATGAGATACCACATTCATGCTTGGAATATGGAACGGGGGTCACTGGCTAAAAGAGATATTTGGTTCAGCCATGTTTATTGTCGGGTGGTACGTGTAAGTCTCGAACCTAGTCGGATGCGCCTATGATTAATAAAATATAAGTTATAATATTTATATGGTTTTATGTTGGTTATAAGCATGGTTGAATGATTTGTTTATGTGAGGGTTATTTCATGTATTTACTTGTAACTGTTAAATGGATGGATGTGAGACCTCATTGATGATATAATAGTTCATTGGAGAAGGAAGTGATCCTTTTAGTTATGTTTCATAAGTCATTTAAGTCATCTATGGCATGTCTTGTATCCTAGACTTGTAAGTTGCATTGATGCCAAGTGTTTGACATAATGTCAGTCTCGGTTGGGGATGCTCAAGCCTAGTCTTGAGGTTGAGTTTTGATTTATCATCATTGTTATCACGAATTTAATGGACTCTGAAGGTTCCTTCAACTTCTAGGTAGATTTCTTGATTATGGGCTAGAAAAGTGGCTCAAATCTCGGGAGTTCTAGAAAATCAGAGCATTACCCTAGGGACTAACATTTTTGGCTAAGGGCTAGAGAGAATTATAACTCACCTGGGTTGCGGCTAGGGAGTGTTACTTTGGCCTAAGTTGGAAAAAAATTCCGTAGGACCCAGGGGCAAGCTGTCTAAAGTGCTTGTTTTGTTCCTGTGGGTCTTGAGGTTGATGTTGGATGATTTTTATTATGATTCCATCGGTTCCACCTCCTTAAGGTCATATAGGAGGTCGAATCCTATCATAGTAGCCTCTCGTATCATGTTTACCCCAACTGGTATGGTTACTTTGGGTAGACTCTGGAGGGTGTGTTACAGATTGGTATCAGAGCATGGGTTGTCTGTCAAACTGGATGGGCGGTGTGCGTTGGTCATGCATGCATGTCAGTTGCATGTGTCTCTACTACATTTGTGTTACATGTGCTTAAAGCATTGCATCATCTTGATCATGATGGTAGTAAAGTGTCATGGGGAATTTGATGATTGATTTTGTGGAATGTATCGTCAGAAGTACAGGACTGGTTACTTCAATATGTGTCAGTTGATTTTATGTAACTTGACTGCATTCTTGTATGTTAGGTTACAATTTTGAATATCTTGATTACATGTATCATTATTGTAGGTTGATTATAGGAATTGATCGCTTATGCTTGACTACAAGTGTTTATGTGTATGTGTAGTTGATTAGGCATTTCTTATGCATATTGAGAGTTTCATGTGGCAATGTGTACCATGGCGTAATGGTTGTTGTCATGCATGAGGTCATAACATGCATTGTTGATATGCCCTTTCATGGATGATTGGACCTAACTAGAATGATGCTTATGCATTGATACATTTATTTGTGTATGCCTATATGATGTTATGTTTATGTTATACATGCATCACATTGATTTGGTGATCTTGCAGACAAGGTATGCTCCTCGAGCTATGCTAAGGTATGTTGATTTAGTTTGATTTGGTTGATCTGATATATTATGCATGGCAGGAAAAAACATTAATGACTACCAAGAAGGTCGATTACAAAGATTATCTCTATGAATCTGAACAACAATACGATGTTGGGAGTCCTTCTGATTTGGAAATTACATTGAGAAGATTGAAGGAAGGAATAAGGAGTTGCAAAGTAAACAATGAAGAAATCATGGAGGCACAAGAGAAAAAAGTAGAGGTGAATGCGATACTACTTCAAAGTTTGTCAGATTTGCAGCGACAGGGACCACTTCGGATCAACCATGGACAGGAGGACAAGACTAATGGGGCATATGGTACTATATCTCCTTGTAGACATAGTTCTTATGGTGGTCACATGCCGGATAGATCAGGCACAATAAGAAATGACAGGTTTTTGGACACTCAGATAGGATTGGTATTGGACACATGTATTAATAATTATAGTTCTGGTTCTAATAGACAACATGATCGCTATCGTTATCATCCTTACAAGAGGAATGATAGGGGATACTTGCCTGATGAGTTGAAGAAAGTGAAGCCATGAACCTTTGATGGAGAAATGAAGTGATCATAGGATGCAGATGCATGGTTGCTTGGTTTGAGTAATTTTTTTAGACTGCATGATTACTCAAAAAACATGAAAGCAAAGATAGCCACTTTCAGTCTCAAAGGTAAAGAAGGTATTTGGTGGGAATATGTGAAGAATGTTAAAGGTGTTGATGAATATGATTTCACTTGGAATGTGTTTGAAAGAAGAAGTACTTTTTGGAAATATAATTTGATGATAGAGCTACGGAGTTTTATGAGGTGAGGATGGGTTCTATGACATATGAGGAGTATACTAGAAAGTTTTTAGAGCTATTGAGATATGTGCCTTACCTCAAGGTGGAAAAGGCCAAGGTCCAAAGATTCATCAGTGGACTACCCGTTGCATATAGAGACTGGATTGAGTTCGATGACCCTAAATCATTAGAGAAGGCCATCCAAAAGTTGAAGCATTATTATGAGCAGTCGAAGCATAGAGTTGAGCCAAAAGCGCGACTTGAAAGGAAATGAGAAGGTTAAACGAAAATGGCCACCAAAGCGAGGAATACATCAAGATGCAAGTGAGAAAGAAAATGCATTTCCTTACAAGAGGTTCAATACAGTTGAGAAGGGACATGGAGAGCAACAAAATAGAGGTTGTGGTAGGGAACCATTGCAGTGTTGGATATGTGGTAAGCATCATCGTAAGAGGGACTGTCTAGAGTATTAGAGTGGTGGTAGACACTAGATCTATAGTCCTCAGGAGGCACATATATTTAGTGATGCTAGTCATAGGATTCCTTGGATCTATGCAGCGATGGAAAATGATCAGGTGGAACATCAAGCATCGATCATTGAGATGTACGATAATCTTTCTGATACAGTTGTTTCTATTTTGATTGATCCTGGATCTAACTATAGTTATATTAATCTTGACCTGGTGGATAAGTTTGGTTTGAGAAAAGAAGTCCATGCAGAATCTTGGTTGGTACAGCTGGCTACAGGTACAAATAAGCGAGTTAACTATTGGTTAAGAGCTTATGCATTTGAGTTAAATGGTATGCCTACAACAACACATTTGAATGTACTTCGATTGGGATCATATAGTATTCTTTTGGTTATTGATTGGTTATACCTTCACAAGACCAAAGTGGATTTCTTCGATAAGGCTATTGAGTGTGTGGATGATAGTGGGAAAAAGAGGACTTTGCAGGGAAAGAAGAAGCCTAAATTAGTGAGGATGGTTACCGCTATGCAGGCTAAGCGTAGTTGCAAGAAAGGTTTTGTGATGATTGTAGTACACATTTCTAATCACAAGGGTAAGGAGGTTAAGGATGTTGATGTGTTTCACAGGTACCCAATTTTGCAAGACTTTTAGGATGTATTCCCTGAGGAAATTACAGAGTTTCCACCTTAGAGGGCGGTAGACTTTTCTATTGAGTTAGTGTTAGGGGCCGCTCCAGCATCGAACGAACTTTATAGGATGAGCACACATGAGTTGGTAGAGTTGAAGTTGTAGTTAAAGGAAATGTTGGACAAAGGATACATCAGACCTACATCAGACCTAGTGTATCACCTTGGGGTGCACCAGTGTTGTTCGTAAAGAAGAATGGCGACACTCCCAGATTGTGAATTGATTACAGGGAACTGAACAAGGTAATGATAAAGAATAGGTACCCTTTGCCGAGGATTGATGATTTTTTTGATCAGTTGAAGGGAGAAGCAGTGTTCTCTAAGATTGACTTGAGGTTTGGATACCATCACGTACGCACCAAGGAAGAGTATATCCTCAAGACTTCGTTGAAGACCAGGTATGGGCATTATGATTTTGTTCTTGCTCCATTTGGTTTGAATAATGCTCCATCTACATTAATGTGTTTGATGAATAGTGTGTTGCATCCTTATCTGGACAAGTTTGTTATTGCATTCAATGATGACATATTGGTATATTATAAGTATGAGGAAGAGCATGTCGAGCATTTAGCAACAATGTTGAGTTTGCTGAGAGAGAATCATTTGCATGCTAAGCTCGACAAGTGTAGTTTCTTTCAGACTGAGGTACATTACTTGGGACATGTTATCTCTAAGGAAAGCATTGTAGTATATCCATAAAAGATAAGGGCTATCATGGAGTGGGCAGCTCCTAAGAACATGGATGAGGTGAGATATTTTATGGCATTGGCAGGTTACTATAGGAGGTTCATCAAGAACTTCTCACCCATTTCATATCCTATCACATAATTGCAGTGAAAAGGTAAGAAGCCAAATGGAGATAAGAATGTGAGGCTAGTTTGAGCAACTTAAGTAGTTGTTGACACATGCACCAATGCTAAATATTGTGGATCTGGATAAGGAGTTTGTAGTGTGTACAGATGCTTGCAAGTGAGGACTTGGTATAGTTTTCATGAAAGAAGGATATGTAGTGTGTTGTGAATCACGAAAACTGAATGAGCATGAGAAAAAATACCCAACACATGATCTTGAGCTAGCAACAATTATACATTTGTTGAAGATGTGGAGACATTATCTTCTAGGTATGAGGTTCACATTAATGAGTTTGACTTCAAGATCAGATACATCAAAGGGTAAGAGAACTTGGTAGCAGATGCTCTTCGCAGGAAGGTACAGGTAAATCATGTAGCAGCTATGCACTCTTATGGGACAGAGATATAGGATAGGATCTTGCAGGCAGGATAGTGGGATGACAAATACATGGAGATCATGCACATGCTACAAAACAATATAGGTACAGGTATAGCTACAGGTACAGGTACAAGTACAGGTGATCAGGATGTAGACTACCATTTCATAAAAAATGGCTTGGTGAGATTTAGAGATAGGATCTATGTACTGAATTGTAGTGAGCTCAAGAATCTTATCTTGAGGGAGTTTCACATCTATAGGTTTTAACCCAGTATAGAAATTACCTGCATACGAATTCTAAAACGCAGAAAATAAATAATGCGAGAGCATAACACATAAAACACATAGACATAAAGATTTTCCCCTGGATCCCAAAACAAGGACTACCAACTTGATTTTTCATTATGTTCTTGTCAATGTTACAATACATATTTATACATGTTGAAGCATCCAATACCATGGACCAAAAACCATCGCATCCAAAACTATGGACCGAAAACCGTCGCGTCCAAAACCATGCACCGAAAACCACCGCGTCCAAAACCATGTGTGAAAATCATGCACAAAACCATAGGTAGGTCTGCCAAACCTAATATAGGGTACAAAAAAATAAAATTCCCAGGGCAACGCCCAAGACCCCGTAGAGTGGGGCTACCTACCCCCCCGTGACCCCCCCCACTGTGTATTCGGCACAACAAAGGGGGGGCTCTGCGCCCTCCTCTAACCCCCCGATTCACTACATGGGCTAGTCGTGGAAAGAATAACACAACCCAACATTCTCCCACTTGTTGTTTTCTTTCCACGCGGGGCCACAAGACAGCATAGTTATTTATCTAGCCCTGCAATGCCCATTGTTTCTCTATGCCAATAGAACTTCTCAGAGCTCACAGATTTTGTCAATTTATCTACAGTTTTCTTCAAAGTGTCCACCTTTACTAGCAACACCTTTTTTTCTTCTATCATATCCCTCACAACGTGATACTAAACATCAATGTGCTTTGTCTTTGAATGGTAAGTAGGGTTCTCTGACAAGAAAATTGCACTTTGGCTCTCACAGTCTATCCTTATAGCTCCCTGTACTAACCCCATACTTGAACACAATCTCTGCAACCAAATTGCTTCCTTGCTTGCATGAGTGGCTACCATGTATTCTGCCTCTGTAGTTGATAGTGCCACTACAGATTGTTTCTTACTCATCTAACTGACTACATCTCCAAATAGGATAAACACATACTGACTTGTAGATCTTCTTTGATCTAGATCTCTAGCCTAGTCCGCATCAACAAAGCCATAGATATCCAAAACTCTATCCAATCCTGGTCTCCCTTGGTAGCACAAACCATAATCACTAGTGCCACATAAATACGTGAAAACCCGCTTCACTGTTGTCCAATGCTCCTTCCCTAGTTTTGACATAAACCTACTCAATACTCCCACTGCATGTGAAATGTTTGGTCTAGTATGGACCATCACATACATCAGGCTACCGACTGCACTTGCATATGGAACACGAGACATATCCTCTTCCTCTTCTCTTGTCTTGCGACATTGTTCAGCAGATAACTTTACACCTACAGGAATAGGAACCTTCACCGTTTTACTATTGTAGTGGCCAATCTAGGGTGCTAGATTAGACTAGAATATATATCAACCAAGGTAGGTAAACTTAGAGGCACGTGTCTAAAGTCTATAAACCTAAAAAGATCTCATCTACCTAACTAGGTGTCTACTGTGACAGGCTATAGCACTCCTTTACAAGAGATTGAAATATGTTTGCTCTCACACCTTAACACTCAGATCATCTAATTTAATTAACTGTTCTAAAGAAACAGCATGTTGCTAGTCTGAGTTTTCAACCCTCTTACAAGGATATCATTCACAAAAGCTCTTTCCAGCTAACACACTAAGCATTCATGAAAACCAAAAGCTCTTTTAATCACACTGAAATTTGAATGCATGAAAATAGAGTCCACAGAGATACTTCGAAATCTAATGGTCAGTCAAATCTTTTACAAGATATTGTTCAATGATCTAGCAATCGAATTCTCAGCTATCACCATGAATAATACTTGCAAGAACTTCTAATCGAATCAATAAACTAACAAGCAAGAAAATAACATTAAATGCTATTCAACACTATTCATATTTGAAAATGCTATGGAAATGAAAATAAAAGTATACCAATCTCCGTCCACGCTTCAATGGCACACTTAGGAAACATCAAGTGATGAAAACGTTAACGCATAAGCACTGTAATGGTAAAACAATGCCTGGAATTAAGTTCTGGAAATTAAACCACATGCAAGAGCAATGTTCTGGAAACAATACACAAGAACAACAATGTTTTGGATAATACAATACGTAGTCTTTTATCTACCTGTCTCCTATCATATATTCACTAACTTTCCCTCTATAATCGAATGTACATACATTATTATGCAGATGTTTCTGCTTTTACAAAAAGAGTGATTTTTTGTCTTTTATAATCATAACTGATTTCCAAAGCAAAATGAAATCAGTTTGGGAAACTCTGGCTTTTTGCTACCTTTGTGACCAAAAAGGTTGGGTTTGACCAGCATTGGCCATGTATCGAGGAGCTTTAGATTCGCCGCTGAATATATCTTTCACCATGTATGTACATCCTAGATCACGTTCCTATCCTTTTTTTTTTATTTTCCTACCATGCCACGTGTGACATCATAAACCATTTACAGGAAGTCATGACATCCTGTAATTTTGTTGAAAATTTCTAATTTTTAACATTAAAATTCACAAATTAAATTTAATGTAAAATAACAAGTATAATGCTTTGATTAATCAATTTCAATGGACTATGAGGGGTTTATGGGAGAAAATGATTGACAAAGGATGGATTGCTAGAAGAAAAGGATGTCAATGAAATGGTACCAACATCTCCCCCAAGCTCAATGATTTAGCATGTCCTTATGCTAATTCTGATGTGCTCCCTTTATACTCTGTTCCTGCTTATGCTTCTCCCGCTTGTAACAATGCAATTATATACTTCTAAGCTTGGGCATTCTTCTGAATGTGGAGCTCATGTTTCAAATTCTTGTATTTTTCTTTGAGAGCTTTCTTTTGAGTATACCATTTGGTTTCCCACTTGCTAATGTCAGTTTGTTCAGTCTTGAGTTCTTTGATTTGCTCCTTCAACTTCTCATTTTTCTGTTGAGTCTTCTTGCTCTAATCTCTCAACATTTCATTCTCCTTCTTGATGACCTTCTCTAGCATGTTTGCCTCCATCAATTCCTCTTTTAGCTTTTAAATTTGTTTTTCTAACCTCCTTTTTTTCTTGTTTGCAGGTGCTGGCTCTTTCCCTTGTCCATTGTTACTCTCGACTTCCATTTCAGCCTTCAGTCCTGGATGTGAATGAGCACTACTCTCAATGTCCATTGGTGCATTTGTATTTGAGTCTAGTTGATCATCTTGTGTTTGGTTCTTTTGTATTCTCCTTGATCTTCTTGTATAAGTAGTGAAAATTTTGTCTTGCTCAATTTTCTGGGTAGCTTCTTGCCTCATCCTTCTTTTCCTTACACTACTGATGTATGTAGGAACATTTCTTGACTTGCGCTCAGAGATTTCCTCATCAATATCAAGCATAAAATCTGAGTTCTCTTACTATTCTTGTTTATCTTCTCCATCTTTAATTTGATTAGCAACCAAAAATTCTTTCCATGTTTCTCCCCTCCTCTGCACTTCAAATTCAATTAGAATTTTAATCAACCCAAAATGATACAAACTTTTATCTTCATTACCCTTTTGTTTCTGAATAGTTTTTGACATCTTAGTCAAACTCTGTAAGAGGAAATAGGGTAGACTAATGGTGCATTGCCCTTTTAAGTGCAACAGGATTTTGATGCGATATAGATATACTATGCTGTAACGACCTTCACATGTAACAAATTTCTGAATAATGTACACCATTTCATCCCATGGGTGCATCAGCCAGCTTCTAGGGACACCCTTTTTCTAGTTGACAGAGGAAACCCTCGACCTAGACATAAACTGAGTCCATGATTTTTGCTTAAATTGTTTTGTTTTGAAATATTTTTCCCCTTCTGGACTGATTCCCAAAGTTTGTGCTATGGTATCCTCTGAAATCCTAAAAGAGAAGTTGCCTATCAATGCTTTCTCTAGGAAGGATAACTATTGCTTTTCCCATTAAATTTCTCTAGGAAGGATAACCATTTCTTTTCCCTTAAAATCGTAATACAGTCATCATGATATTGGGAACTATCAAACGTCTCAGGTTCTGCTCTATTGGTCATTTTGAAAAATAAATTCCTGTTCTAACCCTTTTTTTGTTTATGCTCAATAATTCAACAAGGGTCTCTTGATTTGTTACCTCTGTTTTGTGCTCCACTCAACTGACTGGTAGCGCCCTTCGTTCTCAGGTCTCCTTCTCCAATTGCTTGGGTAGCGACTGGATTAATGTCCTCGGATTATGGCGGAGGTAGAAACTCGTGGTGAGCCTGTTTACTATGCTCTCCCTTTGTAGCGCCTGCTGTCTCAGCCTTCTTCGAAATCACAGAGTTTAAATCACTAATATGGTAACACCCTTTTACGAACTGCGAGTTTTATGAAATGAAACTTAACAACTGACCTTACCCAAATTACTATAATGATAATGCAGAGCACATTCACATCATAAAGACAGAGGAGATGTAATGGTTTGCATAGGTACAATCATGAGAATGCCATAGACATATAAGGAGTGCTGGAGTGATGATAACGGATATATGTTGCATGAGTCGACTTGGGTCAAATGATTGTTTTATAACTTGGCCGATTCAAAAATGAATAAAATCGTTTGACACTTGTCTCTCCAATGATTCACCACTTGTCCATTACTTGTTGGTACTTGGCCGATTGGGAAGATGATGGATCGATGATAAGGTTTGATGGCTGATTCAAGAATGAGGAGTTAATGACAAGGTTTGAAGGGTGGTGTAGGAAAAGATTTAAAAATCATAGGAGGAATGAGGCAATAGGCTAATGTGTGTTGGGAAATGATAGCAGAGTTAAGTAGTTAGGAATGTTACAAGGGTGATGGGTATAGGGGTGTTTCTTGAAATTGATCATAAGAAATCATAATAATCATATTTAACACTAAAATAATTCAAGAATTTTAAATGTTAAAAATAAAAATTACAACAATACATTACACTTGTTGGTTGACCAAAAGTTGAGTTGGCATGCTTAGGTAGGACTGATCTTCATTGTCCAAATATGACTAATCTTCACTGTCCATAACAGGTCCCTTTTGAGATGAAATTGGATATAACAGGTCCCTCTAAATCTGAAGAATTATGTTTGTTCAGCTTCTTTGAAATCTGTGTGCAACTTCTTTGAAATCTGAAAAACTATGTGTGTGTAGCTTCCTTGATCTTTGGTGTTGATGTAGCTTTAATGATAAGCAACCTTTGAAACTCTGTTGAAACTTTGTTGAAGTAGCCTGATGTAGCAGTCTTTAACAGGTCCCTTTGATATTTGTTGAACAGGTCCCTCTAATATTGGTGCTGGTAACATAGTCTTCTGAACAGGTCCCACTGCATATTGCTTGAACAGGTCCCTCTGATTAGAACAAAAACAAAAACAACTCCTTTATTGAAATACTGAAGTGTTGAAACAAATTCTTTGAAGATTTACAAATGAGGAGATGAGATAAGGAAAAAAAAATGTTGATGCTTCCCCCCCACGAAAGCTTTGAATTGTCCTCAAGTCATTATTGAAGCAAAGAACCAAATAGTAAACAAATAGAACAAGGAATTCTTACCAGCCCATTTTGTCACGTAATCAGTACATACTAGGATGTACTTTTTACCTTTGGAAGTTGGATTGATGGGTCCTATGAAATCTAGAGCCCATTTTTCAAATAGCTCTAAGTGTACTTGAGGCTAAAGTGGCATTTCATCTGTAGCTGTTGGCCTACGCATTCTTTGACAGCTATCACAACTATTCACATACTTCTTGGAATCCTTAAAAATAGATGGCCAGTAGTATCCAAGACTAAGAATCTTGAATGTTGTTCCTTTAGCTGCAAAATGCCCACCACACGGTTCATCATGGCAAGATTTTAAAATATCAATTATTTCATCATTTCTTACACA